>JAOBRG010365382.1:0-12232 GCA_027574985.1 Umimayanthus nakama | reverse complement strand
GATAAACAAACCAGTTCAAAAATTTTAAACTGGTTTGAAAAAAATAAACTGGTTTAAAAACTTTAAACCAAAAAAAAATTTGAACCACAACACATATACTTGGCTTTAAATCAGGACTATGTTTGGCAAAAATCGTCACATTTCAGTTTTGTGCCTGTCAGTTTTTCTGGACATTTTTGTTGTAAGAAGAATTGAGAATGTTCAGAGGGTGGGGGATGAGGGGTTGGCAATGGGGGCAACCACATGTAAGGGTGTTTCTCATATAATTATTATGCGCAGCAGTTTGGGCAACAATTCTTTCACTGAACACTTATTTTTATATTTTATCTTGGATGGGTGTTAAGAGGGTAGAGATATACCTGGTTTATATTAGTAGTTTTGTTGCTTGTTTTAAAAATCTTTAATCATACCTGGAAGAATAGTTTTAGCATTTTTGTCAAATTATAGTGTTTTAGCTAAACATTACTGTAATATATTGTATTACAATGGCTAGAATTTTAACCATTTATTTTAACTGCTGCAGTAAATCAATTTTGTTATAAAAATTAATATATTTATTATATTCTCTTATTGTTAACTTTTTTATTTTTGTTACAAAAAATTCTTATTATAAACAATAGTTACTTTATTGTAACTATTAAATAATATACTGTATTGTGGTTACAAGATTTAGTGTATTTACAATGGCAGGGTCGATCAATCCAAGAGTATGTGATTGAAATAACAGTGTTTCCCTGGGAGGACAAAATGATTGAAGACCAGCAGGGCAACATTCACTTGGCATTACACCCAGTGTACGAAGATGAGCAGGGAGATTGCTATTTCAGAAGGACAGCAAGTTTAATAAAGGTCAGAGTTATTAATGGGGGCCTTACACAAATAAGACAAGAGTATCAACAAAGACAGCTTTTGCTGAAGTTATAGCTTTCCATTTTCCCTTTTCTAATGTTGCTATTTAACTCAATCATTTCTGTTTAATCTTGTGTGAAGCTGACAGTGAACATGGACAACTGGAAACTCTTTGATTTTAAAGCCATATTTGTACAAAAATTGAAATAATTCCTACATTAGATGAGCTTTTCACATTCTTTGTCTGAGAAAAGAGACCAGCTGGTTGCATTTCTACCAAGGGTTCATTAACAACTTTTTCTTATTTTTAAACGAGAAAAAAATAAGAAGAGAAAGACATTCATTAATGAACCCTTGACTTCTGGTTGATCAAGTGATTGTATTCTTTAGTAGTTATTAATTTTACTTTTGTAACAATGTCCCATACTAAATGTGTTAAGCCGGCCAACTATCAAAGCCAAAATTGAGTTTGAAACCTTTTAATACCATGTGTTAGACAAAGTACCCTAATTAAGTTACCAAAACTGGTCAGCAATCTTTGTGGTGTTGAGAGGGGATGGTTGTTGTTGGCCCCTGAAAACTATAGTTACTGAGAAAAAGGTTCTTTTAACCTCCCTTCCCTCCCCTCTCCAGCTTTGAGTCATTAGTTGGTTCCCCAACAGCCTTCAAAAGCAGATGCCTCATTTCCTTCGCAGGGGGCCCCTCGGAAGTCCGCGTCTGCATTTGGAGGCTAGTCCCCCAACTTTCAAACTAGCTCTGTGGTCGCTGTTATGGAATTTATTAAATGAACTCATTTGTAAAAGTGATTTAACCACTGGAAATGCATCTTTGAGATTGGTAAAGTATTTTCATGTGAGTTTTACCCATGGTTCTTGTCTAATACTCCTAAAATGTAATAGGTTTATATCAAAGCTATAAATTGCATTTAAAAGTTTACATGAAACCACATTAAGTGGATTTTTTTGTATGAAGTTCTTTTAACAATTAATAATAAGCTTTTCTGTACTTTTCTTTTCAGTATACAAGACAAGAAGTTATAGAATTCACAAAAGATGAGGTGCAAAGCAATTTTAAGCCTGTTTTACGTAGGTAAGTATTTTTTACAAAATCGTTTTTGAATGGAGTGGAACCTTGAGAAAAAAAATTGATTGGAGTGGAGGAAGTTTGAAAATGAAGCTTTACTAACCCAAGACTTGCATTAGTGTGTAATTTCTTGACACAAACTAAGATGTTTGGTACTAAGAAAAAAAAGAAATTAATCACAAATATTTTTTCAATTTACCTACAATGAAGAACATTGGAACTATAGAGACAGTTTGGGGGAATTCAATGATAGGTCATGAGTTTGGTAAGGTTCAGGGATGCTAGACCACAATCATTTTAGTCAACCAAACAGTCTCACCCAACCACAGTTATCTTGCTTTTGATGCCTTATCCCAAGTTGATCAACTGTTCTTGCTTGACCTTGGTTGATCAATCAATTAACCATGGTTGACCTTCAGGTTTTGATTGACTGCACAGTCTATCATGGTTGAAAGGTCTGAACTATACCAATAACCTGAATGTACAGAAAAAAATTTATAGGTATCTAATCTTGGTACTCAGAAAACTCTTATTAATAACCAAAAATTCTATATTTATATACATGTATATAGTTACCTTATAAATAAGTATTACTTAATAATTAGAATTCTAATTCATTTGTGTAGCAATGGTGTCATTACAAACAGTGGGTTAATACATGATTTGTGTTGCAGGTTAAAAGAAGAAGTTTTAGCACTGAAGAAAGAAATATCACAATTATGAAGAGTGGCATTTTAGAATACTATTTTACAAGTAGAACTTGTTGCTCCATTGTTGACCCTCAGCTGCTACAGCTAGTGTACTACAACAATTTATGTATGAAGCCATATGAGACTTATTGATTTTATTTTGTCTTCACAAGACTGGAATACCGTAATATTTGAGGATATAGGGTTCCATTTTTATTTTTGAAGAATAACTTAAAATATTTATGGTAATTGTTTTTATTATTAAAACAGCTTGCTATGCCACATGAGTGGCAGCATGGATGCTGTAATTGTTTTAAAACATTAGCCAGTCAAAAATTTTTACACTGTCTTCTAGTTATTTAGGATACACCAAGATGTTATTTTGCTTAATTATTTTAACAGTATTAATGAAGAAAACAAAAAGTTTGAAAAATAATAAAATTGGAACTTAAACACAATTTTGCTCTGATTATTAAATTCTCGGGACCTGTCATTCTCCTGGTTGTTGTGATGCTTCTGGTAACACTGTCAGCTGTATTGGTCATTTCATGAAACACACCCCGTTAAATGATGCAGTTTGAAGAAATATATGTTACTTACCGGCTGAGAGGTCCGTATATGGAAAACCTGTGACCGAGGTCTGAATATGCTGACCGAAGCCTCTGGGCCAAGGTCAGCATCTTAAGGCCGAGGCTTCGGCTTTTTCGCTATACGGACCAACCGTAAGCCGGTAAATAACTTATTTATTTTTTCCTCCAACGGACAAGCACATCAAGGGGCCAGCCAGAGGCGAAGGAGCGCAGGTTACCGTGACCGTGTCTGAGATAAGAAAATCTTGCCCGCTCACGAATACGCTAAGAACCAATCATAATTCAGTATTTGTTACTGTGACTGTAGAGGAAAAAATAATATTTAATATTGACCTTTATTATAAATAATTATGACTGACTGATTTCAAGTACTGTGATTGGTCAATTTCAGTTTCCTACTAAGTTGGGCCCTGAGGGCCATTAGTTCTTGATCACTTGTCAAAACATCAAATAATTTTGTCCCTTTCCTAGAATAATCAACAAAGCCCTGTAATAAACATCTTATTAGCCTCAATCACTTGGTCCATAGGGCAAGTTTTGGGTCCTCAGTTTTTTCTTCCTGGTCTTCGTGACCCACAAGCGTCACACTTGGGCCACGAGATGTGGAAAAAACTCTGTCCATAAATTGCCATAATGACCTCACACTCAGCTATAAATCTCCAACCCTCCCTGGTCCTTACCTGGCCTTGAACACCACTCATCTCTGGATCACTAGTCCACTGCCTTACCAACTGAGCTAGAGGGGGTTTGATGCCAGAGTTTCAACTTTTTGGTATACTTAATTACTGTATTTCTTCAATTAAGCGCAGTGGCATTTATTAACTTCACCGAGAAATTAATGGGGGGTGGGGCTTATTCGAGCTGCAGCACTTATTTGAAATTAGCAAAAAATACCAATGATACACTGCCAAGTCAGTAACTAGTCTACATTATTTTTCTCTGGTATTGAAAAAGGAGTAACATGAACATAATGTGTTAAAGTTAGAAATACTTGTATGGCTTTGGAATGCTTTGCAGAAAGTTGTGGATAGTGAACTGGTGAAGAAGAAGGAGAGATACATGCAATCAGAACTGATATATGAACCTGGATTTAAGGGGTTTTCAAAAATATAACTTTACAACACTTAAACTATAAACAGTTCAAAGAACCCCGTTCGCCTAGGTTTTTGTTTTCATCCACTCCACGGAAAAAAGGGGCATCAATGTGTGATGGTCTGTGACACTGTGAGATGGTCTGTGATACTGTGTGATGGTCTGTGACACTGTGTGATGGTCTGTGATACTGTGAGGGTCTGTGATACTATGTTGTAGCCTGTAACACTGCATGATGGTCTGCGACACTGTGAGGTGGTCTGTGACACTGTGATGGTCTGTGATACTATGTGGTAGCCTGTAACACTGCATGATGGTCTGTGGCACTGTGTGATGGTCTGTGACACTGTGGTGGTCTGTGATACTTTGTGGTAGCCTGTGACACTGCATGTAATTCCGTAACACAGCGTGAGGGTCTATGACACTCACAGTTTGTGACTCTGCAGGATAATCAATTATTAAGGTTACTGTTCACCTTGAGCAGTGTTTTCAGTTTTCCCTACATAACTCCATTAATACACATCGGATACCCACGAAACTATATATCAATGGAAAGCTTATGAAATTATCTAAATGATGGTGAAAAAATTGTTTTAAAATTTTGGCTTATAAACAAAAGCATGCATCATAACTCAGACTGTTTATTTTACTTCTAGACATCAATGCAGCTGTCATTTTCAATTTCAACCATTTTTAGTTTCTTTGTGATTTAGCACAATTTTTACTCTAATTTGGTGATTTTTAAATGAATGCGTCATTAATTTTCTACAGGTATTTGAAGAAAATTTCTTGTTTGCAGCATACAACACTGCCCTGATTGAACCATAAAAAACGATTGTAGTGGAATTCAAAATTTGCCAGGACGGTTTTCCTTTTCAGCTATTGTTTTACGAACTTGCCAAACCTTATGGTATGGGGTTAAAATTTGGGGGAAGAATTGATCCTTTGCCTTGTCGCAATTTTAGCCAAAGCATGTCTCGAGAAATTCACTCCTAAAGTACGCCACGCGTCATACAATTTCACTTCTGGTAAAAATTCTCATTCTTCATATCTTGTGAACTATTAGACGCATTGAAAAACATTTTTTTCTACTAGAAGTTCATTTAATGTATATTTATTTTCTGCAAAAATCTCAATTTCAAACTGTTCCAACGTGAACGGTGGCCTTAAACCATTCCTTTGTTAATAACAAACTTTATGTTGTGTACCTTTTACAACAGATAACAAAAAAATCTTTGCACTGCAAAATATAAAATAAATTGCACCTAACTACCTAAAACATAGCTACCATTTAGTTTTCTACAAATTACACAAGTTTATCTCACATTTCAAGAGACAATTGTTTGAATTGTAACAGTTAATATACAACTGATTTTATTTAAGTTTTAATAGCTTTGGCACTGGCAAATCTTCTAGTTTTTCACATTAACAAGGTTTATACACTTAAAAACAAATTCTGGCAGCCATCTTCATTGAGGTTTGTACCCCTCTTGACAGATACATAGCTTGCAAAACAGCTGTTTTGAGAACAGGAAACATGCGGTGGTGGTATAAATCAATATCAGTTCAATTTAGGTTTCTTTGCAGCCACGGCAGTGACATCAACAGGTTTTATCATGGGTATAACGACAGGCAAAACGGGTGCAACCATGGGCATGGGCACTACCTTTACTGGTGGAGTAGCAGGCTTCACAGCAATTCCAGAGGCACTCACATCCCATTTGCTTTTTCGTTTCTTTGCTTCATCACCTGTGGTCGACTTCTTTGTCCCTGAAACAAACTCCACTTGTGTTCGTCCCTTTAATTTTTCTTTCTCTTTTTTCTCGAATGCCTCCTTTTGTGCCTTTGCCAAGTTCTCGTAAAAAGATTCCTCAGTCCAGCTATTAATGTCGAACAAACTCTCTGGATAGTTTGTTCCATGTTCGTTAATTGAGCAGTGTTTAACTAACTTTTCGTAGATGCTTGGATTTCTAAACAATTTACGATTCTGAACATTGGCATTTAAGTCAATATTCTCGTTGTGTTTTTTCTCTAACAACCGTGTTATTTTGTCTTGTAATTTATTAGAGCAGCGACCAGTTGGTTCCGGAGGAAGTTCAACTTTTACTTTAGTCAACCTCCACTCAATTGTTTGTTGCTCATCGTCGTCGCTGGTAGTGGTAGCGGGTCGTGAGGTTTCCTCGAGTTTCCCAGCACGATTTTCTTCACTTGTCAGTGAACTTGTCTCAACATTCTTACCTACCACACTAGCATCATCAACTTCCGCTGAATTGTCTTTCTCATGCGTTGAATCGTGGTCTTCTTCGTCTTCTTCTTCCACAGGGTCGTCGTACGAAACCAGTCGAGAGCTTGATATAGTTCGTGGCTGAACAACTGGTACAGAACTCGGAGCGAGAGGTTTATCCTTTTCTTCGTCCGAATCTTCAATATCGCTGTCGCCAAGACCTCCGTAATCTGCTAAGGACTTGAGCAAACTCATACTTTCTTTGTTGTCGAACAGAAAAAATGTCTTCTATGTTATCGAACTGACAATATGTGCAAATCAGCAAATGCAAGTATTTTTCGATTCACGCCGCCATCTTGAACGCTCTTTTTCCGTTGGGCCTCGTTCCCAAACGATGCGCATGGCTTCCACTGTCTTACCGCAGACCAAGCGGATTAGAAAACACTAAGTGAAGGCCTACATGACGTGCCTACTTTGATTTGATAACCAATTTGGTGCCAAAAATTTGTTTGGGACGATCGTTCTGTATAAGAAACGGAAGTTCAGTGAACAGAACATGGAAAAAAGTTATCTGGAGCCAAGGATAAGGGGATCGTCATCTACATCTCGCCACACAAGGTATTACCTGTGTCAAAATCAACCTGTAAGGAGGATCAGTATTAGCAAATCCTGAAACAATCAACAATGTCATTGACCAAATCGAAAGTATCCGTCTACAACTTACTCAGTGATTTGCTTCCTAGGTTTTCCATTTATCACTTATCACACAAACTTTTTATTTATCATTTTTTTATATATTGCTACAAGTTTGCTCAATTTCTCGGAGGCAACCCGCCAATCATGTAGATAACCCAGCTGATCATGAGAGTCGCTTTATCATGACTTTATGATTTACACAGGGGTCAGGGGTGGGGAGGAACCAGGGGTGGGACTCCTGGGAAAATGTGACAGGAGGATGGCGGGGAGGGAGGTCCGAAAGTTTAAGAATATCATTTTTGGAAGCTGTTTATGCCTTTTGGGTGTCATTTTTGAGCTTGACTGTGTGCTTTTTAGGTTATGAATAATTTGTTTTTAGTGTCATGGCAGTTAATGTTAGTGATCATTCTCTGGAATATGCCTGTGTTTTAAAAAGAAACACACTATATTTTTTTAGGGTCCCATGTTTTGTATGTATGTATTTTTAGGATACCAAATTGGACTAAAATCCGTATTTTTCAGGTTTAGGTTTCAGCTCAACTTTCATCCCCCCCCCCCAATCATATTTTTCTAGTAGTCCCACACCTGAGAGTTGATTTTCAAGATGGTTTGGTCTGAAACGGAAAGGACATTTTGCCTGACTTATTTGAAAGAGGTCAGTCTGCTCCGACAAAGGGCTAACGCTTGAAACAACAGCTAAACACTATATCCCACAGGCGAAAAACATACCATTTATTCTGAAAGAGGGTATGGTTTTCACAGATAACTGACTAAAGAACACTAAGCTATCTTACAGTTAATAATCTTCTGAGTTTTCTCCAGCAAACATTGATTTTAAGATAAGCAAAATAGTGGCCTGCGTGTTTTGAATTAATTATATTGAGCTGGGCATTTTAAAAACAGTCATGTAATTCTATATGGTGTCTGAAATAAAGTACTGGTTTTTCAATTTTGGTCTGAAAATTGCTGGTAGGGTTTGAAAGTTAGATTTTCGGCTCAGAAATTGGGTAATAATTTAAAGTGTTTTGCAGCACATCCCCAGACAAAGGGCTAACGCTCAAAACGACAGCTAAACACTATATCCAAGGGGGGAAAAACATACCATTTCTTTTGAAAGAGGGTATGGTTTTCACAGATAACTGACTATGGAACACTAAGCTATCTTACAGTAAATAATCTTCTGAGTTTTCTCCAGCAGACATTGATTTTAGGATAAGCAAAATAATGGCTTGCGTGTTTTGAATTAATTGTATTGAACTGGGCATTTTAAAAACAGTCATGTAGTCATAAAGTATTGGTTTTTCAATTTTGGTCTGAAAATTGCTGGTAGAGTTCGAAAGGTAGATTTTCGGCTCAGAAATTGGGTAATAATTTAAAGTGTTTTGCCGCACATCCCCAACCATTTTATTGGTGAGTTCCCCTCTCCCCCAAGTTTTCCGCAAGTAGTGGGATTTTCCATTGGGATAAAGCCTAATATAAAGTTTAAAATTCTACTTATCCGGTGCCTAAAATTGTATCGTTTTCCGCAAGAAGTGGGATTTTCCATTGGGATAAAACCTAATATAAAGTTTAAAATTCTACTTATCCGGTGCCTAAAATTGTATCGTACACCCACATCTGTTCAACAACTTTACTTATTCTATAATTTAAATGTTACACACTCAAGGTACTCTTCTATAGAAGTAGAAAGTGATGACAGTTTTAGTGTGCAAAAAATCAACCCCAGAGGGAGTGGGAGAAGTCACTCTGGCATGGAACAATGGAACAAGTTGTCGGTGGAGGTAGATGGGACAGTGATGGGCGAAGTGGGTTCTTTTTATACACGCTCGGGAGTCACAGACTTGGAGTTATCAGCTGATGTGAGGCTACTTCCACAGGTACTACACTTATTGACCTATGTTTTCAGGTTTGATATAAGATTATGTTTTCCTGTACATGTGTGTAGGGGGGAGTGGTAGAGAAAGCTTGAATGGACACTCCAAAATTGTTTTAGTAGAGGGGTGCCTTGTGAGTCGAGTTCTTCAAGCACTGCCCTGTCTCTGTTTAGACCCAAAGGCTGGTTACTAGATCTTTGATTTTCAGTACAGTGGAACCCCCTCCTTCAAATTTAACGGCATGCCAAGGGAGTGTTAAAATTATATCATTAAACCAAGATCTATGATTATAGTTAAACACACATGACTCAATTACGCATGTGCAGCTTAGGTGCCAACTGAAGGAAGTGGCAGCAGTGGACAGCTGTTTCACTCTTATTAGTCAAGAGCTTATCAGCACTGCATAGCCTGGCACTGAACAAGACACAACCTTGGTCTTTCTTCCAGCAGTGGCGGATCCAAGAGGGGGAGCCTGGGGGACCTGTGCCCCCCCCCCCCTTTTTGGATTTTTCCCCTTCTTTATTACAAAAAGTGAAATTTTACAGCAAAAAAGTAGTACTAAACTAGACTAAAATTTTCAAAAGTTTCTGGGGGGGGGGGGCATGCCCCCAGACCCACCTAGAAAGCTACTGCCTTTGGCGCTCATTGGTGCCCTTCCCTTTTGAAAATCCTGGATCTGCCCCTGTCCAGAGCCCTTTACTGCCAAGGCTGGCAAACAACTTTGGGACCTGTTTATTACCCTATTAAAGATATTAAAACAACCAAGTCTGTTTATTACTGCAAGAGTGGTGTGTTCTATTTACATGCAATCAAATGATTTTTAAAATGGTCATGCTACATACCCTCTTAATTAAAATTACTTCACAGGTTTTGAAGTAATCAACAAATAACCCCAGTCAGAATAAAAAAAGTAATTGTTTGGAGTATCGAACAGTATTTGTCTGATATTAATACCTAACTAAATATAGCTACAGAAAGAAATAAATTGTATACAGTATTTTTTATCCAGCTTACAAATAGAAGTCTTAAAACTGTTTTTGGCCCGTCTCTCGTTTGTTACAGGGGTGGACCAATATGGAAGTGCTTAAGAAATTAAGGTCTTTAGTAGTAAAAGTTATAAGAATGTAGTCCACATTGTTTTTAAAAGAAAGGAATCTGCAGGTAAAGTCCATAGACTATTTGGGTTGTGGGTTTTATTAGCTAATGAGTTGAAGTGGACCAAACTTGTCTCCTTTTAACAACAACAACAACAATGAAGAAAGTTATTTCACTTCAAATTAGTCAGTTTACATTAGTTAAGTAGTTGCCAATGGTTAGTGCTGATTGCCTGGAATTAGCTTATTGTAAAGGCTTAATGAGCCAAACAACCATGTAGAACCTTATTTTTATTGTATAATTATGTTTTGCTCCTTATCATAAATTAAAATAACCCACTAATAATACACTGATCATACAGTTGAAGAGCTCAGTGCAAAAACGGCCTAAGTGATGATTTTGGACCACCCTTCACAAAACTTTGAAATTATCTATCTTCCTGCTATGCTACAGTGACCAAAGGACTCATTTCAGGTAGCCAACACATTATTCTTGCAATACAAAAAAAAAATTGCCACCCAAAGAACACCAATTTAGTTCACTTTTGACTGGGAAAGAAAAGCTTCCAAAAATACCAAGAACTTTCTATAATCTCTGCTGGGGGTAAAATCACTTCTGTCTGTTCTTACCCTTGCTGGATGGGACTTTAAAAAAAAGCAACATTAGCCTGGAAAACAGTACAGCTGTGAAAAAAACCCAAATTTACCAGTATTTTAAAAAGTCACCAAAAATTGTCACTTAGGCCATTTTTGCACTGAGCTCTTCAATTGTACTTACAAGTGTGTAAAGTAATGTTTTGGTCTTGTGCAGAGTTCTGGTAATTGTAGTTGTGGACAACTGAGAAAGGAGATCATTAGCATGGCCTTCATGTTCCTTGTCATGATCACTGGAATTGTAACAGTGGCTGTATTTCGGTATTCAGAAACACATACAGGAAAAACAGGTAGGCGGTACAGGTAAATGACTGAAAATTTAATCAAGTTTATCTGTAAATATTTAAAAAAATTAAACATTCAAATCAAGTACTGGTTTCAGAGTCCCGTAAAAGTGACCAAGTTAAAGAAATAACAAGTTAGAACAGTTTATACTTGATATGCACTAGATATTTCTTACCACTATTATTTATCCACAGAATTCTTTTTAAGGAGCTACGCAGATGTCTATTTGATTGTTTGCAGGACCTTCAAGGGTGAGGGTGGGTAGGATGGGGTAGAAGTTAGAGTATGTCACTTATAGGATAAGGTACAGTAGGGTGGAATGGAGTTGGGTTGGGCGGATGAAGAGTACATGTATAGGTTGGGTAGGGTGGAGTAGAATTTAATTGGGGAATGGAGTTAGCTTGGGTGGATGAAGAGTATGGGTGGCAGGGTTCTCGCCAGACTCTGACAGCAAAAGGGCACTCTAATTAGCACATTAATATTCTAATTTGCATAACAATGCATCATGTTTTCTGGTCACAACTCCTTTACAATTGTAACATCTACATCTAATGAAACCAAAGAACACTAAAGCATGTAGATTCAATCACAGTTTTAAAATATTTACATGTAGTTGCACATGATCAACTCTTCATGAATATTTTTGAGGGACTGCAGAGAGGAAATTTGCCAGGTAAAGCTAGTACAAATATGGTTATACAGCTAATTAAGAGATCATATCAACAGATCTATACCCTGAATTGCATATAATTCTGTTTTTTTTCAATACATAAAAATTTTATTGTCAACATTTCCTCTAAAAAGGAAACTTTGTATTTCATCAGTTCTTGATGTCTGTCAAGTAATCAGGGCTGCAGGTATATTTGGTTTTCTTGGTGAGTTCATAGTTACATATCTCTCTCACTTTACTGCAAAGTTAACATAGTTCCTTACAGAATAATTCAAAATGCAGTTTTAAGATACAGTAAAAACCCGCGAGTAAGAACCTAAATTTTAAGAACCTGTTAGGCTAAAATTTTCCAGTTGTACTCCCTCTATGTAAGAACCTATTTAACCTAAAATTTAAAATCAGGTTCTTAATTTTTTAAACATACACTGTAAC
>JAOBRG010365360.1:0-12234 GCA_027574985.1 Umimayanthus nakama | reverse complement strand
GCCCCCCCCCCCCCCCCCCCTTCCACCTGCGAAGGAAATTAGACACCTGCTTTTGGAGTCTTACTGATAAAGGGCTTTTATGATAGCTCTGCCCGAGATAAACAAAAGGCGCTTGAGTCAACATTTTCCAAAACTAAACAAAAACTTGAAAATAAAAGCTAAACTCAAAGATGAAAGGATCGTTTGGAAGGTAACCAAACTTTCAAATGTTTACAGAAGGCGTGACTCAACGTTACACTGATAAATCAACCTTGACAAAAGAGAAAAGGTAAGTAAGAAGAACTGTTTGCAGAGGGCTCAGTAAACTCTATGCAGTTGTCTTACTGAGAATACAACAACTGTTTAATTGTGTATAAAAGAGTTGTGTTCTCTTTCTTATGTTAACAGGCGTTGCTTCCCACTGACAAGTAAACGAAACTCTGAGAACCGGTATTCTGTTCGTGCCTCTACAAACTCGTTATTGTTCTGGAAACAAGTTTAAAGCATCTTCAGGCGCGCCAGTCTTTCATTAGTCCGACGGCTGCTTTATTGTGCTTTATACAAGGATAGTCGCTTCCACAACTGACCCACAAGGGGCACGGTAAGATCTACTAACAGAGTTTCCAGTTTAGATTAGTTTATTGGTTGGGACAATACCACTTTTGACCTTTTTATAAATTAGCCTCCACTACAATTTGCTCTGCAACTCTGGCATACTTGTCGCGGGAAAAGATTTAGCTTGTTTTCGGTTCGTTTCTTTTTTCATGTTTTTATATTGCACGGTACTGTGCTTTTGCGGGATTTCAAACCAGAAAAAAATCAAAATATGAACAAATCATGGTCAGACGTCTTTAAAAAAAACAAGATAGAGCGTGTCAACGGAGCCTTTCGCAAAATCAATCAAATTTCCTGATATAGATAGTTTCAAAGGAAGATCAAGTTTATCACGAAAGAAGTTGTTTTATTACTCTCAAACACCATCATCTATTTCATTTTAGCGGACAACCTAAATATGAAGTGGATTAGAGATAATATTTTTGCTGACAAGAGCAAAAATTCTATCCCATTGTTTATTGAGAGCCAATATTCATCTTTTGAGCATTGTGTACTTTTAATCACTGCAATTTAATGAAAACTAAAACGTCTTTTATGGGAGCGTGGGCTTTAGATTCAAATTCCCTCTTAAATTTACCTATAAAGTTGTGAATAATACTATTAACGTATTAACTTTGAAATGTTAGGTAATATTGTACAACATTCAATTGTATATATAAAATTTGTATACGAGTATATATAATTATTTCTCGTAAAATGTTAAATATTGTCTCTCTTTTTTATAAGTACAGTTTGCAATACTGTAATAGCCACTAGTCTGCCTCGATTAGTTAAAACTATTTGCAGAGTCGTACCAAATGTGATCTTAATTCTAAAACTAACAGTAAACTTGAACTAAATCTTCTGTTCTTGTCTTTCACAGATGAGACTGGTAACAAGTTTGTGCCTAGTGCACGTGGCATGCTTTTCTCTGCTGAGCTCAGAGCCCGCTAGGGCTGCTGGGAATCCTCCTCAGAGCGAGGTAGAGAAGAAAATTGACAAACTGACAAAAGCACTGGGAGCTATGGCTCGTCAGATGATGCTCCAGCAACTGAGTATCGAGGAAAGCCAGCGTTCTTCCAGTGATTCTGGAGTGAAGCAAGTGCGTCTCTCTTTAGAGGGAACCCGAAACTACCATGCAGAAACCCACACTAACCATTGGCGTCTGTTGGCGATCCATGATCATTCCAACAATGAGCGTACAGTTGGAATGGGAGAATTTATTGGAATAGTAAATGGAGTCGAGTTCCGAACCAGACACAATGATTATCGTCTACATATGCCCTCCAGAACAAGTGGTGGATGGCACAAAATCGAGAGTATCCCCTTCCCCGAAGTTCCACCAGCGGTGCTGGCAAAACCAACAGTTCAAGGGCAGATCAACGAGATGAGGGAGTGGTTCAAGGCCTGGAAAAGTCAGAACTACCGCACAAGAGACTATCGCAAGTATTTTAAGCCTGTGATCTGCTATCTGGAAGCAGGGTGGACCAAGTCAAGCTCAGGAAGTATAGACGAACCGTTTGAAAGCGATCGCCATTTCATCGACGCCAGCAGCTGGTTTGATCTGCAAGAAAAAATCCGTTTCACTTCGTACGCCGGCCGTAAAGACAATTTTGAGAACTTTGCCTACCTTCCAACAGGGATTATCAACATCATAAACGAAACCTTCCCGGAGTTTGCGCAGTGGAACTATCGCATACTCTGTAACCCGATCAGTTTTGATATTCCCCTAAACCGATTTCGAGTTGTTGATCAACTCGCCCCACGAATGACGGCTCGTAGTACCTACGAGAGGCATTCGATGAGTCGGGCTGCAAGATTTCAACTCAATCCCTTTGAGTACAATGAATGGTCTGACAGGATTTTCTATAGAAAATACGGTCTGCTGGACAAGATAATGGCAGAGATACCTGGCAAAGACAACTACCCAGCTAATTTGACCGACCAAGCATTCAATATGGTTGCTTATAATCTGGCTAAGGGTAGAAACACGAAGGAGGTACTGAACGCTGGTTACTATCACCGCTGGTTCAAAGTTGGACAGAAAGGCGCCATGGGGCAATCCACGCGCCACCGCGGCTACTCGGATGAAAATCTCTTCATGGCAATGAGCACGCAACCTAAGGTTGCAGGGGTAAATCTGCATCACTGTGTAGGAAGAGGGAAAGACAAGAAGTGTACTGATTTCCACCAGAAGTGGACTTACGCTTTCCCGCTGGAGATCATCTATCTGACACCCCTCAGCAAGTGGAACCCGTACGATTTAGAGTACAAGCGTTATAATTGGAGAGAAGTAGCTGCAGGGGGACGTAACGGAGGCAAAACCAAGGACAAGGCATACGATGGATCTCACTCCAGGCTGTTTTATCGCACGCCGGTACTACCACTACTACTACTACTACTACTACTACTACTACTACTACTACTACTACTACTACTACTACTACTACTACTACTACTACTAAGTACTACTACTATTACTACTACTACAACAACTACTACTACTATTATACCACTACTACTAATAATAATAATAACAATAGTAATAATAATAATAATAGTAATAACAACAGTAACAATAATAATAATAAATGTAATAATAATTAGAATTAATTTTCTAATTACAACAACAGAAATAATAATAATAAAAAAAATAATAATAACAATAATAGTAACAACCTTTATTTAAGCGTCAAGACTAAAATAGCAGTAAGCAAACCATTAAACGCGGTAACTGCTTTTAAATTTACGTAATAAAAAACCATTACTTTTAGTTATTTACTTGTTATAAAGGTCAAATGTGTAGATTTCTAGATTTAAAGCTAAGATGTGCAAAGCTATACTCTTATTCAGGAACGGCAGAGCTATTTTGAAAGAGGGGGCCTGTCTAGTAACTGAACGTGGGCTGAAAACACTTTTTATCAGTAATTCTTTATGATTTCCAAAACGTGGGGGGGATTGGCTACAGCTCCCATGGATCGCTGGGCCTGATATTATGTTACTATGCTATAACATTCTAGACTTTTTCTATGCTATACCTTTCTACACTGTCCCACTCTGTACTTGTTTGTACACTATGATTTTAAAAAAGTGTTCAAACTGGATGAGTGTTTATGTGCTGTAGGTGGAGTTCTTCTCAGGCGCCGAGATCGGAAGCGATGCCGCCGACACCACTAAAGGGTCAGTTGGAGTCCTGGATAAGAAAGGTAACGTACGTTTGTGTGCAGCCAGCGGAACGCGCATCTTCTTTCCTAACATCCCTGGGGTGGGGGTGGTTCGACAACGGTATCCCATCATGCCCGTGGCGGGTGAAGGCTCGCAGGTGTGGAAAGAACTCGAGGCCACTAAAGACCTGATTCTCAAGTCCAAGACTTACGGCTTTGTGTTTAGAGAGCCCCTGCAGAGTGGGCCTGCTCCAACGGAGCCCCCAAAGCCCCTGGTGCTACAGATGCAAGACGCGAGGTCGAATATAACTGGACCCCACAGACATGACGTCGTTATCCAGCCAAAACAGATCGAGGAACTCAAGGCTGGCAAAACGGCAACAATTGCAACCGGGAAAGGCGCCAGCCATAACCATGACGTGATGTTAAAGTGGGATGTTGGGACCGGAAAATACGTCATCTATAAGTGTGACTCGACGGACAAAGAAGAACTCAAATGTTGGGACAAACACCCTAAAGTGCTAGGGGCGAAGACAGGCTAAACGAGCAAAAACACGGACTGCAATAAGCTCGAAAATGAAACTTCCGAAGCTGTTAAGTGTACGCTTTATTGTTAGTCTGGTGCTGGGATTACGCTACATGGCTATTGGTGTCAAAGGAAGTTTTGAAAACTGACTGGGTATTATTATAACCATAAAAGTCAAGGGGGATGTAAAACCTTAAGGGAAATAAACTTGCAAAGGGATCTTTTCCGACTCAGCGTGATATTTTAGAGTAATATAAAACAACCACAAACAACAGAGAACATAAGAAGAGGATGGTTATATAGTAAGTGCGATAGTAGGTGAGCTGGAAAATGATTTCAACTAAATATGGAACAGTTTTCAGTGTCCTACGTCGACAGCCGACCTTTAATACTTCAAGATCATAAAATTTCAACTCCCTCCCCACCTAGTTCCATGAAAGCAGACTGGGATAAGTTTTCACTTTAGTAAAACTGTTATTTTATAATTTTAAAATAAATGATTATTGTGTGTCATCATCAAATTGAAAAACATTACACCTACGCTAAGAATTCCATCTGAGACCGATCATTTTGCAGTGATTAAACAGGGAAACTGCTTTCATAAAAGATTACTCTTCAGATTTTAAGTTTTAAAATTTGTTGTAATGAGTTGCTCAATTATTCAATTTTACGTTTTTATATAAAAGTTTGAAAAGGAAAATATTTTAAATTCAAGAAACTGAATATGTCTTTTATAAACACATTTTAACTACCACATTTTAGTGCTTCACAAGAAGGTTAAAGAGTAACTTTGTGAAACAAATGAGAAAATACGGAAACAGAATATGTCCACTGGATGCATGATCTGACTTCCACAATAGCTGTTGTTGTAAGTACACGTCGTTTCAAGTGTCTGACGTCGCAATAAAATATGGAGGGATAGCGAGAACAAAAGGATGGGACAGTGTGTCAGTTTTCTTTCCGTTGCACCCTAAAGAAAATCAACAAACGGGTAATTAAGGCTGTACTCCCCCAAAACTTCGGCCTAGTTTTTAGTATTCACTGTTTTCATTCTCAGTAAAGTTCTCTTAAAAACATACGGACATACTTACACACACACAAACTTGTAAAATTTGCAGTAATATATCTCATATTCTTTGATCTTTGAAATGTAGCTTTGCCTTTTGACTGTGCAGGTGATTCAAATTGCTTTTGAAATTATAGTTTTGTAATTGTCAAATTTGTATAACCATCAGCTATTTTTTGGAACCCAAATTTTTAACAAGGCTTTTTGTGAAACGATTTTTTGTGAAAATACAAGAGAAATTATCGACTTGCTATGGAAGTTAAGTTTGTGTTATTATTTGTAAAAGAAGCTTTTAATGAACTTTGCCTTGCTGATTCACCTATTAGGAAACTGACAAGAGATCCAAAACACTTAGTTCGAGCTGTCAATTTTTATTAAATCCGTTAAAACTGATTGTAAATCAACGGTTTAAATGAACTGCAACAGTCTGAAACGTCATTTTTCGGAAATGTTGAATCATTTTCGGGACAAAATGAGCTACTAATCGGAAATGTACAGTTTGTCAGTTAAGATAAAAACTTTGAACTCGGGTTAAATTAAGTAATTAAGATGTCAGTACATGGAAGAACATGAATCAAAAGTTTCAATTACATTTGACTGTTATGTTTTCTAAACGCTAACTTGGCCTTGGTCATGTATTTTGAAGCTGATTAATGAAACTTCACAGCAAGTATATGTTGAGAAGTTGCAACTGCTTCATCTCATTAAATCTAGCCTCTAGAGGAAAACTTTAGGCACTATAAAAAAAACTAGCTTTCGTGAATATGCAGAAAGGTACAGTCAACATTTTAGTCTCTCAAAGGTGTATCAGTAATTAAATTGAAACTTGTGCATCAACACATTCTCTACGGTTTTGTGTCATTAATGGCTCTATCCAAATTATTGAAAACCATCTGCGCATCCAGACGCAATTTTTTTTAAGTAGCACAAAATTAACGTAGTTATTTTGAGCTGAACAGAGCTGAAAACTTAACTCCGCAACTTCTCCAATTTAAGTGACACCGTCAAGAGGAATATTTTATCCGAGTGGTGAAAATCTAACGAAGAAATATTTGACTCACAAACAAAAACACAAGAAAACCAAAAAAGATCACTGTAGTCGATCGCAAGCGAGGGCCGGACGAAACATATCGCCAAATTAACAAGAGCCATAACTGTAATGTGGAACTCGACTAACAATTCGACTGATAAAAGATATTTTTCCGCCGACGACTATGCTATGTTCATGTTGACTAATTCTTGGTGTCTGATTACAGCCAACTGCACCACAATTCCAGTTACCGTTACACTGAACGCGTTGGTAGTCGTTTGTGTCAACCGATTTGCAAGATTACGGAATAGAAACTCGAGTGTTCTGTTGGCTTGTCTTGCTGTGACTGACTTTTTTGTCGGAGCTGTTCTTCAACCATTGCTCATTGGCAGCCGGGCAAGTGTTAAAATCGAGGAAAGTCACGCTAACCTGATAGATTTTATTTCTTACTCTTTGATGCTTTTTCTGACATTTTCTTCCATTTTGCATCTCGTTGTTATCGCTGTTGAGAGATACATCAGCATTTTTCACGCTTTGAGATACAACTCTATCGTAACAACCACCAAGTTACAGCTCGCAATTGTCGGAGCGTGGCTTTTTGCAGTATTCATTCTCGTTTTTGCTATCGTTGTTAAAAGGTTTACGAGCATTTTCTCTCTCTGTATCATTTGTTTATTCGGTTGTCTTTTCATCATTTGTTACTGCTACATGTCTCTGTACCGTGAATCATTGCGACACAAGAGAATAATTCACGTCCAACTCGGCCCTGAACAGAACGCATCTCGCAAGAGGGAGTTTAAGGCCACCAAGACGACAGCCTTGATAGTAAGCTCCGTGCTGCTAACCTTTGGGCTGTTTATCCTGGGTGGCGCTGTTTTGTTTGCGCTAAACGCGAGTCTCTTGATTTTCTTGAACTGTCTCCCATGGCTTTGTTTTGTGGTAAGTCTCAATTCTCTTTTCAATCCTCTAATTTACTTCTGGCGCAGTTTGGAGCTGAGGCAAGCTGCCAAAGAGTTAATACGATTCGGGTGATTAAATTAAGATAAACTACGAATATGATTTTTACACGGCAAGCTCTCGCTCCGAATCCTCAGGGAGAAAAGAGGAACGGTTCCCGCGAAATAGATAGACAGATAGATTTTTATTGAGCTTTAAAATTGCAGCTGTCTAAAGCTGAATTACCTTAAAACTTTACATCTTATATAATATGTTAAAACTATAGTATAAAAATTATGAAGTGGACAACTAAAATTACAAGATAAACAATGGAAACAACATTCAATTAAAATTTAGCTACAACTACTGTATATAGTAGTTCAATCTATCTGTTTTGGCTCCTGCAAGGTGGTATGTTCTGTCATTTCTTAAGGAGTATTTTGACTGGCTTCTGGTTGGGAGGAGGCTATGTAGCTTATGATTGGGGTTTGAAACAACATCATTGTTGGGAATGTAAAGAATTGGAAACAAATAGCCTCAAGTGCATGGCAAGTTGATCAGGGAAAAACGTTCACTGGAAGTCCTTTGTTGACGGACAATACCATCTTTCTGAGAAAAGACGATGAGCAGTAGAAAGTATCATTAGGTTTGTTGCTTTTGTTATTGACAGCAGTTCCTGTCTTTGTAGAGATAAAGGCATGGTAAAAGGCATCGGAAAACTAAAATTGAATTCCACTGGGTTGTCAAATTCAAAAATGTAGACACACAAAAGGTTATCTGTTCTCTTCCGCTCTTTGAATTGCATCTCAGACAGACTATGGGGCCGCGAACGTCATTTACAGAGACGCGTTCTTCCAGCTACTGGGCAACCTAAGGGACGTTGTTCCAGACGATTTAAAACTGGCCTTATTAAGTTGTTCCTTTAAGAAAAAATTCAAGTGTCTTTTCTTTTACAGGCCTAGCTCTGTTGCTAGACAAGGCATTTTCTGTAAATACAAAACAACTTTGCCTTTATATTTAGTGCCGTGTTTCAAATAGTTTATGCTGTCTGTTCTTCGTAAATTTTCGTCTTTTTAAAAGCTGCAAATGTTAACATTCACAAAATGATTGTCTTATTCGTTCAAAAATTTCAGCTACATTTCTAATAAATAACATTTAACGTTTTTTATTGTACTTTGTAGTGTATAACTATTTAGTTTAGATATTGTATTTTTAGATTTTATCCGACTTCATAAATTCAAAGATTATAGCATTGAGGTCTTTTTCAGAAACCAATTTTATTGAAAAAGTTTCCTCAATCTCAATAAAGATCATCAACATCATCGAGATTCTGAAAAATCTTGAACTCTTCTGTTTAACTGTGAAGTAAGGGGAAATGCCGCATTATATCTGATTTAAAGTTCTCGTAGAAAACGATCGGATTTAAGAGAGATTAAGCACAATTTTCACGCGAAGCGGAAACGGCAGGAATGAGCTTTCAAATAAACTTTCCGTTGGCCAAGACTACAGGTCAATCTAGTGTTACTAGGAAACTTCTTATTGCCGATGTCAGTTTTCGTACCTTTGTTTACTTAACGTATGACGGTACACCTCTGTGGAAGTTGCGGCTGTCCGTTCTGAGCACCTGAAGGCAAAGACAATGTTGACTAAAATAGCTTTGCGGTACATTTCTAAAAATCACATAATACAAGGGCCATCGTTTGAGCTTTCATTTTTTAAAAAAAGGAGTATAGTCAATAATCTGCTCAGGGAGAAATTTAAATCATTCCAGTGTATCCAAACTTTTCTGGAGAATTAGCAGTTCAATTCGTTGCTGCATGTTGCAGCAAAGGAGAGGTTTCCAGTTGATCGAGTGCAAATTACGCTTGACGTCTGTATTGAGTTTAACTCGCGATTTGACTTGCAAAGCTGAATAAGCTGCGAAGTCGCGAGCTAAAACGATGTGATTTCATATGAATAGTTCATTTTTAAAGTTAACGACGAGGAAGTGTAAAGGTTTGCCAAGGGCACAGTTAGCAGGTTTGTGTTTTAATCGATCGATTTCAATTTCTCCATCAAGAAACCTCATGCTTAGGTGTTTTAAGTTACCATTATATTAATGTAAGAGTTTTTCAACCATGACTCACAACTGCAGAACTTAGTTAAACTCAGTCCTTGGCAGCAGAAAAGGAATTTGCTCTTGAAACTGAGTAAGAAATGTTAAATTTTTCTGACATGTATTTATGATCTGTATCCAGCAGTATATCAACCGCAACTCAGTAACGCTTGACTGTAGTGTACGACTTTGTGTGAGCCGCACTTTCAGTCTGTGCGAGATTGATAACTACGGAGTAGCTAAGAAAAGGTTCTGTGACTGTATGTATACAGTACACCAGTAATCTTTGGGTATTTTTTTTAGTTGTTTATCACATTCAAAAGCCAAAAGCTAAACTGCAAATCTGGAGCCGTTCGGTCAACGTTGGCTCCAAGCGTTAACGTCAATGCCTGTCAAGCAAAACTGTAATGTCAATATGAATACCGATGGCGGAATACTTCCAAGGCCCTGTCCAAGGCAAGTTAGATCGGGCAAAGAACGCGGGATTTTGTTTGCTTAGTCCCTGTACAACTTCTCCACGTTCTTTGTGTTTTAATGTAAGAAATTTTTCAAAAGAGCAGTTATTGCAAAGTTGCTCAAGATGAATCTTCCGTTCGTAATATCTTAATTGTTTAGTCGACAACAGCTTGAGATTTCGAAAAAATATTTCTTAAATATCAAATAATAAAAATATAAAGTACGTCTAGACTTAAATTAAATTTTAATTTTTGGTGTTTTGGCTTACTCGAGTAATTAACCGAAGTTCAATTACTTCCCCGGCGTTTGTCCTAACTTTTGTTGGACATTGCAAAATCAAGTCATTATCGTGTATTCCAGAGATTTCCAGTTGATCGAGTGCAAATTATGTTGACGTTTGGGGAAGCCCCTCGAATTTCCATACACGACCAATTTAACTTTTGATTTGAGATGCTATTTGATACATAACCTGCCAGGTCGCGAACTACAACGATGCATTTTCATATGAAGAGCCCATTTTGAAGGTAAATAATGTCAGAGACTGATGTGAAGGTTTGCCAATTCAAAGGACACAGTTGGCAGGTTCAT
The DNA here is from genome assembly GCA_027574985.1 of Umimayanthus nakama. Taxonomy (NCBI): domain Eukaryota; kingdom Metazoa; phylum Cnidaria; class Anthozoa; order Zoantharia; family Parazoanthidae; genus Umimayanthus; species Umimayanthus nakama. The sequence goes on along the minus strand of JAOBRG010365360.1, from coordinate 1,800 downwards.
TGAAGTCCTTTCTTTTCAGAGCGAGGGAATTCGTCGGGTGTAAATTATCCCGTATTTATATAAAAGTTTTTCTACCATGCATGACACACAGCTGCAGAGATTCAACCGCAGCAGAGCTAGAAAAGGGTTATTGTTATCAAAATCAGCTTTCCTTTTTTAAAATCTTTATTAAGGTCCTATCAAAATGTGTATCAATTGCAATTCAGTAAGCCCGCTCCATATACAGATAGTGTACAACTTAAAATGAGTCCAAGGTTTTCTTTGTGAAATTGATAACTGCAGAGTAGAGTTAGGGGTATGTATACACGGTGAGTTTTGTCGATCAATGTGTGGAAAGATTACTTCAGTTTTATGGTTGTTGACTGCAGTTTGTTGTTTGTAGCAGTCTAAGGCTTCCTTTCTTGAGAAACATATCAGCTTTTCTTAGGCCACGATCATACCACAAACGACATAGGAATTCCAATTAGCATATGATTTCTCAGTTTCTGAGTAAACTTTTGTTCACTGTATAAAACTCGGATGTAAGATCTCAAATAATGAGGTTTGCGACTATGGGGAATCATATTCTTAATTCTTTTTTTTTTGCGAAGGAAACAAGTTAAAAATCGAACTCATTGAGATTGGATGAGATCTTTCAAGACCAAGGGAGTTTTCCCGTTGGCTCATCGGTGGTAAACTTGGTTTCTGGTAATAGAAAGTAGTAGGAATTGCCATGGACCGTTCACTTAAGAACGTTGGCTGATGACGTTACCAGCAAACTCGAAACTTTTCAAGCAGGATCGTAAACACGAAAGTATGCAGTAACCTGTGCAAGACAGATTTTATTTTTTTAAATTTTTTTTTGTTAGACCAGGAAAGACGACCGACTTTAGTTTGCTTTGTCCCTTCATGGTTCTCCACAGCTGTTGCATTTATATACATTTATTAAAATATTTCTTGCAGTGAAATCCTTCATTCGCATTATCTTCACTAGTCGACAACAATTCTTAAATACCTTAAAGGTACCTATATATTGGTTCAACAAAATCAAGAGAGCATAATGTTCATTTTGTCATCTTGTTAAAATCTAAGTTTTGATGTTGCGGCCCAATCCGAGTTCTACTTTACCTTGAGTGAATAAAGCTTCGATTTTATCAAGCCTTTTTCTAAGAACTCCGGTTGTTTTGCGTTTGTTTATTATGTTGGCTTGCCGTGTCGATTGCCTGAAGGCAAAAAGCATCGCACAGCAGAACATTGATGGAAATCACGTGATGCGAGACTAATACGCCACAGTCCAATGTTGTTGTATAATTTGCATTTTCTAAATTGAGAAAGAATGTAGTCAACAATCTGTGTAGAACCAAAGTTCAAAATCAAAATACATTCAAGCTGAGTTTTGTCCTGTACTATACTATGGCCAATCATAAAAAACCACATTCCGAGCAGTCTAATGTTGTTGTTTTTTAAAAATCATGTCATCCTCTTGAAGCAGTTAACTGCGAGGGTTTATCTTGAACAAACATACTCGTGGAATTGAAACGAATACATGCTTATGTTTCTCAAAACTGATGTAAATATAAGATCCTGGCTCTTACTGAATTCCAGTGTCATAAAGTTTATTCAAAAGATTGACCTCCCAGAGTAAACACCACCGACAAGCGCAAATTCATTTCGCTAGATCTCGTTTTCTCCCTTTCAACCCCTCCCTTTTCTTTCCTTCTTTTTTTTTCCTCTAAGGGACTAGTCATAGTGTAACGGCGGGGGTAATGGGGTGAGGTGGGGGGGGGGGGGGTGATCAGAATATAAAAAGTGATTTTTTAT
>JAOBRG010365349.1:0-12234 GCA_027574985.1 Umimayanthus nakama | reverse complement strand
GCTATTACACTCAACTCTGGATTTCTTTAACAATCTTATGAAATATAATCTCTTGTTAGATTTCTTGTAAATATAATCGACATGATTAGTCCACTTGAGGTCGTGGGATAGAATAATGCCCAGTAGTTTATACACGCGCACAGTTTCAATGACATCATTACCAAGCCATATAGGATTAAGAGAGAAGTTGTGATTATGCATAAAATTAATGACCATGGTACTGAAGTTGGTAGTAGAGACGACTGCGTTTGTGTTACTAGTATTGGTGGTACTATTGCTGCTGCTAATTCTGATGGTGGTGTTGTTATTTAACAATTAGTCACCGAAGGCGACGTGATTATCGGCGAATAGTCACCGAGACGTAGTCAAGGTGACTATATATCGCGATATTCACAGAGCCGAAGGTGAACTGGTGATTATTCGAGAAAAAAATTGGCAATTTTTTAAGAAACATTTCATTTTTCATTTAAAATACTCGCGCCTAAACGTGCTTTGCTCGCGCGTCGTTGCAATAATCACCTAGCGGTGATTATAGCGACAGAGAACGAAGTTCTCGACCAATCAGCGTGCACCTTTTTCGATAATCACCACTGCAATTTTACTAATAAGTAAAATAAGTATTAGTGGTGGCGAGGTTGTTGGTATTAGTAATGGTAAAGTTACTGGTATTTTTTTTTAATTTGTTAATTTTTTTTATTCCTTTACAATATTAGAAAGGTATGAAGTTGACGAAGTTACAAATCTGTTAGCAAGTACAAAGCAAAAATAAAATATACAACGACAAAAACAAACAAGCAAAACCAACAACAAAAACAAACGTTACATAGGATACCAACGCAAGAAAAAACGCAAAAAAAAATAAATAAATAAATAAAAAACGCAAACAAAAAAAATTAGCATAACTCGTTTCGGTTGATAAAAAAAATTGCAGTTTGATTGAAAGCTGGCTCACATTCTAAGCGTTTGCTAAACATCTTTTACAAAAGGGATAAGCTTTTCCCATTTTTTGTTGTGATATACTAACTGTTTATTTTCTTTTGCAAATAGATTCTGTATAATATATTGTTTTAGGTCTCTGAATAGAAGATTTTCATGATAGCGGCGATTTGTTTAGTTTTGAGTAGTAAATGTAGTATTTACTATTTAAGATAATCAGATTCGCTAGTAGAACGTTCGGTTTGTCCTCGCATATTCCGAAAATAACCTCTTCTATTTTTAGAGGTTTTGATAAAATGTTCTTTGCTTTTAGTAAAGCATACACTTCGTTCCAGAATTGTTTTACAAAATCACAGTAAAATAACAAGTGCTCTATAGTTTCCAAGTCACTTTGAAAAAAATCACACTAGGAAGATTCAACTTTTCCTATTTTGTATAATAAATCATTTGTGTAAAGAATTTTGTTCAAACCTTTAACTGAAACTTACGCAGTTTATTATACAATGTTGTTTTATAGGGAATCAAAAAAACTTTCTTCCAATCTAATTTGAATGATTCAGTATTATAGAGCTTTTCGTATCTGGACACAGCTGTTGGTTTTGTAGCTTTTTTGGACAGAAGCGTTTTATAAATACATTTTGACTTCACTTTTGATATGTCAACTTTTTCCTCTTCGATTTCAAGTAGAAATAATTCCGATCAAACTCTAGGGCGGGCAAATCTTTTCTGAAACTCTTTCCAAGCTTTTTCCGCCGTTCTTGTGGAACGGCGTTAAAAAGGCACAGAATGAAATAGTTTTCAACTGGTGACAATCTCGATGTGCATGGATATTTTGTAGTCTTAGGGTTTCCATGCTCTTATCATACAGGGCCCAGTTGTTCAAAGGCTGGATAACTTTACCCAGTGGATAAATCGCTATCCAGTGGATACAATTGACGCGTTCTTGATTTTGATTGGACAACTCGCCAATTTTATCCACTGGATAAGGATTTATCCGCTGGATAGAGTTATCCACGCTTCATACAACTGGGCCCAGAGCCACTCAGTTGTCCTGCTCCCGTCCTAAAAATTCCAATCAGGAAAACATCGTGCAATACTAACCTTCTGTCCCCGATGCAGTAAGACGCAAGGTGCTATGTTGGGAAACAACTTTTCCACTTCTTTGAGCAGTGCTTTACCGGGTTCATACAGATCAGCTACTGTGAGAAAACCAGCTTTTAATATGTTACTTCTATAGATCAAAAGCTTCTCAATTCGAATAAACTTGTTGTTCCAAAGAAACTGATGTGCTATTTCTTGTATAGTGGTGGGGGGCTTTACCCTTTAAATCTGCCCAAGCGCACACACATTGCTTATAGAAAATAGGTAAATTCAACGGTAAATATGCATATTCAAAATTACAATGAAACAGAAAAAGTTACTGGTATTAGTGATCTTGGTCAGTTGCTTCGTGTGATGTTGATACTAGTGATAGTAGCAGGCTGTTGGTACCCCTGATGGTGTTGACACTAGTGATGCTACTGGTGCTTATGACAGCAGAGGAGCTGGTTTTAGTGACAGTGCTGGTAATGTTACTGGTGATCGTGGATGTACTGATGTCGGTGCTGGTACTGGTGCTATTGGAAGTGCTGGTGCTGGAGTTAGTGATGATTCTGGTGCTGTCATTGATGTTGGTACTAGCAATGATACTGTTTCTAGTACAAACCATGGTGACAATGGTCGTTATGCCGATGCATTGGTTCGACTTTAAAATCTTGCTTTTGTAATGTGTTCATAGGTTTTTTCGGGTTCTGAAATGAGCAATTAACCTCTTTATACAGTTTTTAAGCCAGTTCGAGTAACGCGACTGTTACGTTAATTTTCAACTGCAATTAACTGAAACACGTTTAACGAGAAGTGGCTTTATTCGGATTGATGGCCACAGAGTTAGGTTGACACTGCATTTGGTACATTTTAGGAGTTTGTCCTTGTTGTTGTTGTCATGAGTAATTTTAAAAATTAAACCAGCTTAAGAACAAGTGAGGCTGTAATTTTCGGGGGTGGAAGCGGAGTCTTGACTCATGAATTACGGCTGAAAAAAGTGAAGGAATTATGAATCACATCATCTCGCAGGCTGCGAATCATGAATCATGGGCAAAAACAATGAATTTTGAGTTTTTGTCTCATGATAACACAAATGAATCATGAATCGTGAAGAAATTCTTTAAATGAAGAATGAATCATTGGTCGAAAAATATCTGGGAATAACGAATTATCATACTGAAAAGATTCCGCTTCCACCCCCGATAATTTCCAAAAAGGTTAAGGACAGCGAGCCTCGGCCAAAACAGGTTGCTACAAAAAAGCGTATATAACGCGTGCCCGAAAGACCTACCAACCTCGAATTTTGGCGGTTAGAGCTGCCCCGTGGTGACCCACCATCGGGTTTGCTTCTTTCGAAAAAACTATTTTGGGCTGTCTTTTCGGGTTAACAAACTAAATCGAGTTTCTTTGGAGAGTGTTAGTAATACTGATATCAATTGATTGCATTCAAACTCTCAAACGAAGTCATATCAAAAAGTGGAGCGGGCCATCAAAACATCTTGAGAAGTCTCCGTAGTCCTTTGTCTCTTCCTCAAAATAATATTCAGCTTAGTTCGGTTAACCTATTAAAGCTTTCCTTGCCTTTCACGAATTTGTTTTAAAATACGTTTGTCAAAAAAAAATCTATCATCGTCACGGCAGCACCACCGAACTAGCACGACCTTGGAGCTGAAATAGACAAATGCCGACCGCCACTTTCCCGACAATCCATAATAAACAAAAACATAAGTAAAACTGCGAGTAAAAAAACATGAATGTAACGGTTATCCACTCAGTTTAGTTGAGACCAGATCCCATGTATAAACTGCCCAAAGCTCAAAACTGCTTACTCTAATCCAAACCCTAATTCTGATCTTAACCCTTACCAAACAATATTCCTTCATTGGAAACACCAAACTGACAAACATTTTAGTTGTAACCCAAAGGATGATATAAATCATCCGCCAACCAATTTCGAACAAACATATAGGTCGGGTCCTTCTCTTTACTGTAAACCACTTGTTCGAGTAACTGAAGCAAGGTTGCCATTTTGGATAAAAATCATTCTCTTTTCGCTTTTTCGTCATCTTCTTTTTTCTCGTCTTCTTGCTGTCGTTTTTCCCCCTCACCACCCCCCTGGTCTGCATCACCCTCGTCCATGAATGTGTTCACCAAATAGTTGGCGATACACGTCAGTAGTGGTGTCAGGCCAAGTCCGATTAGAATCCCGAACAGGAGAATTACGACCGCCGCGTTCTTCCGCCAACGCATCACGTGCTGTGGGGAAACAGAGACGATGTTGGTTTTACTACGGAAAACGCACTTGTGTAAAGGTGCAAAGGGATCAATACCGGGGGTACTTCCCTTAAATGACCATATGGGTAAGCGCCCGGTCTTCTTTTGGGATATTCTTGGAATATGGTTTAAAGGCCCATTTGGTCTGAAACGGTTTACACGTTTTGCTCGATTAATTAGTCTGAAAGGGGAAAGAAATTATGTCTGGTCTGATATCAGGAAAAAACTTCGTAAGTTTAGTCTGAAATGGGGTAACCATAAACAGAAACTGCATGACTGGGCGAGTACTCCCCCAGGGAGGGGGGGGGAACGGGTGACCCGCATGGCACTTTGTTGGTTTGGTTTGTGGAGTATCTTCAACTTTAAAACAAGATTTTTCTATTCCTCAATGGATTATTCCTGTAAGAAGAGAGATTGTTGAATAGCGCTATTTTGACCAATCTTGTTAGATTTTAATGAAGGTGGACAGCCTCTTTTGTTTAAAGTTTTCCCTGCTTCCAGCTGTACAGAACCAACGAACCAACTTTGGTTCTTGTGTACAATATGCCCATTTTACAACCAACGATTGTACTACCGGTATGTCACAGTGTTTTTGAAGAGAATAAGTCTCCAAAGATTTCCCTAGAACCTTTGCTTAAAATTGTTCAACTGCATTGAGTTGTCCCTCTATACTTCACAGACTTAAGTTTCTCTCTAAAAAGTGTGCTGCATAACAGTTTCCCTGTCATATTTAAGCAAACCCTGGCCTCTTCCCCGCATCCCCCCAGGCCCCATCAGTAGTTTAATGGGTTTTTATCTAATCTGAGTGATTCACCAACAAGCATCAGTCACCCTACCTCAAAATCTCCAGTAACATCTTCTAAAAATATATCACTGTTGAAAAAAACGAAGATTTTAGTATCCTTTGGCTCCTTCAATTTCTAACCTCATGCCATCCATTTGGCAAGTACATAACATAATAGATGAAGATGTAAACTGTCCTTGGAATTTTGAAATCCCGCTCCAATTGTTTTTTATAACTCAATCAGGGGAGCTTTGTACCCTGCAAATAGGGAATTTTCTTCAAATGCCAGTGCTCAGAAAATGTTGTGTACAATTAAAAAAATCCCCAGCACGGAAGTGCAAATGGAGCTGAAGCTCACAAACAAACTAATATTGGTTGAAATTGAAACTAACAGCCACTTTGATGTCTAGAAGTGAAATAAACAAGTTGAGTTTAATATGATGCTTGAACTCATTTACATGCCAAAGTTTTAGATAATATGTCATAACTTAGATAATTTTATAAGCTTTCCATTGATCAGTAATATTATTATATAGCTTTGTGGGTGTCTGATGCGTATTAACAAAGTTGCATTTGAAAAACTGAAAACACTGCTCATAATTATAATTATTGTCATTATAAATTATCATTATCATCATCTTCACTATCATCATCATCTTAAAAATAATCATCATCATTCTCATTGTTATAAATATTACTAATCCTAATGAATCCTCAACTTTATTTCTTTTGTTTCTATAAAGTGCCTGGTTCTACTTACAACTTCGTCACAGGCACTGGTACTTGTTTTTTTGCTGCCTTTAAGTATCCCTCCTCGGCAAACTGAACAACCTTTTCTTCAGTGATTTCCTTGATATCTTGATATGTGTACTGTGTTCCTTGTCTTAAACTGGAATGATAAGTATCGATACATCATCCATGGAATGCTGCGCATTAGAAAGCACTAGATAGCTAGGGCCATATTACACACAACAAAACTCTTGTATACAATACTGACAATACTTTATTAATCCGTTCCTGCTAGGTTTTTCAGGACTAATTTACATAAGACTGAAGATAAAGCCAAATACAAGCAATAAAATCATTACAATGTGTTTTTAAGCTAAGTATATTTTACAAGTGTTTACATAATCTTGATAGCATTAAATAACGACTATACATTAGTAAGATCTGTTTTGTACATGTAACTCTTGTTCATGGAGAAATATTTGCTTATTGCTGTATTTTCCAGTGTATAAGAAGAGCCTTTAAGACCCAAACGTTGAACCCCTAAACAATCCATGATTTTAATATATATTACAATTTTCAAGTAACTTTTGAATCATGTAATTACTGTGCTTTCTCCACATAACAAGAAAAAAAAGTTATAACGGCAATGAATGTTTTTATTTTTATCACTGAATTTGTTCCACAGCTGTATTAAAAGTGTGAAGAAATTATGTTAAGTGTGAAAAGCATTTAAATGATTGATTGAGCGATTTTAAATCATCTCTTTATATCAAATCAACCAACCTTGCAATAGTTAATCATAATTCAAAATAATATATATTTGAAGGCCAGTTTTGCCCAACATAGTCAGCCCACTCGTTATCTTTCACAATTACTACTCTAACGAATACTCAGACAAGTACCTTAAGTCCAAAATCTTTGAAAACAAAATGTTTAAATGTGTACATTCTTGTTTGGTACTACATAAAATTATATATACATAAACTTACAATAATACTGCTGGCCATTCTGATATTCCAAATCTTTTTATTGTCACTGAAACCAAATGTTAATCATTATTAACAAGTAAATTAGAACATTTTGTAGTTATATAATTGTACATGAAGCTGGCTCTAATCTGAAGTCTCACACTATTAGAAGACCAGCATAATGTAATAAAATTTTTATAAAGAAATATTATCTCAACAATGTCTCTATGGATACACAATGTACATATGATTTGAATATAATTAATATTAAGATTTTTTTAATATAGCTAATCTTCCAGCTGATCATATCAACATCCCAAACCACAAACTCCGGCCAAAGCTAAGATCCAATTGAAATTGAGAAAATAAACCCAGAACTTGTAGTTATGAATTTTACCGTAAAGTAAGGCACCTTTCATAGCAATGTTTATTTTTTTCATAAATAATATTATTTATTAAATAAAACTGGTTTTATTTGAGTATTATAACTGAAGGCACGTGACTTACGCTTGCTTCTTGTTGGGACCACCTTGGCTATGTTCATCCTATCCTTGAGGCTGTGCCATAAAAATAATTGTCGGGACAAATATTTACTTGCCTGATGTGCATGTACACAATGGAATACTCAATATGTTGTAAAATACAAGTCTCTGAAATAATCAAGATCAGTGATCACCTGTTTTCTCTCTAAAAGTTTATTTTTTTAAATAATTGCAGAAAATTTTTGATTTTAATTTCTTGATCCTTTCACCAGGCCATTTCGAATTCTGCTGGTTTCTATATTAGTCAAAACATGATTGTACAGTGAAGTATACAGACTGAGTAAGAGTTATATTAATAAATAAATAAACTTTCAGAATCAAAAGTTCTTCTAAAATGAGAGAAACTTGTTGCACCAGTTATTTGTACATGTATCCACGGGAACCTAATTAGAAGTTGAAATTAGGATATCTTACCGATCATGAATCTTTTCAAATAATTCTTCAGCTTCTTTACACTTCTCACATTTGTCATGTTCCTTTGAGCTGCAGGATAAGGAGTTGTTATCTTTAAATACTTATCTAAATTTAACTTATCAATTTGTCACAATGAATTGGTTAGTGAGCATAAAAACTTAAGTATTCAAAGAGTGCTGCTGCCAGTCCCCCACCCATCATCTCAGTCTTACATGTCTTTCCCTCTCCCCCAGATGACATACATGTAGACCCCAATGCAGGGAATCCCTTTCTGTGGTCATATACATGACTGTACAATCATGTGATGTACAATGCAGCTTAATGCTTCCTTTTCTGGATCCATGAAGCTGCATAGATCATGAGCAATTCATATAGGTATAGTATAACGTAGAATATTGAATAACGTACCTTAACTGAAAAATCCTATCATTGACAAAACGCCCCACACCATACAATGGTACATGTCTGTAGGGCTGTATTTACAGGCGACCTACTTTCAACGAAAGCGAGTTTAAAAAAGAAAAATAATCAAAAAAGAGGGGGACCCCCCCCTTTCCCCTGTGTGAAGAAAATTAAGTCCTGGGGCTGGGGAAAATGAAACCTCTGACGAGCACATGATGATCAAAACACGGCACATAGTCAGCACTTGAATAAAAATGTAATGTCTAGTCAGTAGTAAAAAGTTGTATCCAGTATCCCTGCATTTTTATTGGTCACAAGATTAAGTTGCAATGCAGATGACACGTGTGGAAATTAAGTTTAAAGTTACAATTGAAATAAATTTGGAAAAGAAAACTTACAACAAAATAAGCCAGTCTCCTGTTGTAGCTCCAGTCGATGCTTGAGTAAGGTGCTCAAAAGAATCATCATTTAGAATTCTGACCTCTCCAAATACAAAGTTAGCAACAAAATATAGAAACGCTGAGCAAAACAAAACAAAATGCTTTTTCGCCGCCATCTTGATTTCGCTTGACCGTGTCTGTGCTAGGAGACTGAAACTAGACTAGTCCATATAAGGAAACGGTTCCAACATGGCGGACGAGGTGAGGTGAAAAGGTCCATCGATTCTTCCAGTTCGACTATCAAAATGCCACTTATTGTTATGTGTGGCTATCCTAGCTCTGGGAAAACGAAAAGAGCTGAAGAACTGAAAGAGTATTTTGAGCAACAGAGAGGTAAAACTGTGCATTTGGTTGGTGACCACACGATCGGGGTGGAAAGAAACAAGACGTACTCAGGTATTGATCAATACTTTGTCAGACACTATTGAATGTTGGTAACAAAATAGCTGAAATAATGACTCACTTTAGTCTGCCGTTGTTGGTTTCAGCTTCTTTAAATGAGAAAAGCATCAGAGGAACATTGAAATCTTTGGTGCAGAGGTCAGTTATTGAGTTAAGTAGGAGCAGCAGTGTATTACTTACTATAACTTAGTATAAGTTTGCTTTTAATAGCAAGTACAAAGTTATGTCAGCTGACAAGTAAACTTTGTCATAATTGGACAGGTTTAGATAAATAAATGTACCTATACAAATTTGTATGAACATTCGTTTGACAACCATACCTCTGTCCCAGTTTCTAGCACTCTATGGGACTATCTCATTGTGCAAGTGCAATGAGCTTCGATCTTGCAAATAATTTGATAAGGATTTTTAAAATGCAGTTGGTACAAGTTTCTCAGTTTCTTTAGAACTTGATATCAGCATTCATCATGATTCGTTTTACATCCAGTGCCCACTATGTGAGGGTTTTACACATATAAAGTTGTTGGGTTGCCCTCTTCTGTTTTACTAATAATGCCTCTTCTGTCCACGCGGCTGCAGAGCCTTATGTCTTCATTGCTTGGCTGGTTTACTTGACAGTGATTTACATGTACAAGTACTTACTGTGTACTGCAATAAATTATAGTTATCTAGGGCTGTGGATTTACCATGCTAGCAGAGATCTTTCATATCGCCAGGAAGAATGTATAGCAGCATACTGTGAACAGTGTTCTAGCTAGGCCAAAACGACAGGGCACAGGGCCTTGTCATTTATCTGTATGCCCTGTCATTTTCCTCCAGCACCCTGCCATTTTTTGTGATCCTGTACATTGTCTTAAAGAAAATTTGAGGTAAAAAACCCAAGTTATTTTCACCCAATTTTTTATTTGTGCACTCTGTCAATTTCCTCTAGCGCCCCTTTGTATTTTGTAATCCTGTACATTGTCTTAATGAAGATTTGAGGTAAAAAAAAATCAAGTTATTTTCACCCAAATTTGGGCACCCTGTCATTTTTAAAGCTGGCTAGAACACTGGTGAATTGTGTATTTCAAACTCAAAAGCTGTGCACACCTTATAACACTGTGCAGTTGTATCCTTTACCTGGCGATTGGAAACAGGAATAAAAGATTGCTCTTGTTAATTACTCTCTGTTTTGTTGAGAACAGGATAACATTGAAATACTGTGGAAGGAATACTTGGCTAAATAATCTGATACATGTTGCAGTCTAAATTCTGACAAGTTTTTGTGATGAGTGCAGAAAAACACACTATTTTTTGCATTTAGGCATGGACTAGGGAATTTCATCAGGGGTTTTTCTTCAAAGGAAATTGTTCCATCTTTGCCTGGCCTTCACAAAACACTGTAACATTGAAAGTTGTATTAACAATTTCGGAAAACTTTTAGCGTTTACTGTTTAAGCCCAATGAAGAGGTTATAATGGTTTAATGGTTTATAAAGTACACAGTTCTAATTACATGTAACTTTTAAAAAAATTAGTTTACACTGTACAGGTACAAAGTTTATTGCCAAAGCTGTTTTCCTAAAGATCGATAAAATTACAAACTTGTAGAAGTCTTTAAAACAATAGCAATTACCCTTACATACATAAGAAACATATTAATGCTTGTTTGTGTGATAACAAATTTGTAGCATACAATAATCTCTTAACATGGGGTCTGGAAGGGTATTTTCGGATTCAGGATTTCAGTAAAAAAAGGTGTGGGATTTGGGATTTGACTGCTCCTGGTCCCTGAAGGAGGATTCACCAAAATTATTGGGTACAGATTGTTAGAGAATTATAAGATTTATATGAGAATTATATGTCATGCAGCAGGAGGCCTGGCTCCTCAGCTCCACGCTTCGTTCGCTCGTCATTCGTTGACGAGGCTTGATTTTAAGTGATTAAGACATCAGTTGAAACGTCTGAAATGGATTCATTCCTATTTAATTGTGAGGTAGCGATAGGAAAAGAAAGTGGAATGCAGGATTCTTACAAAAGTGGAGCGGGGATGTGGGATCAGAACCCTGCTTGCTAATTAGATACCTCTTAGCAGTACATGTGAATGTAATGAAGCTTTGTCAGATGTTGTGGAGGGGATATAACCAAGTTTTTATGTAACCATCAAAAGAGACCTGAGTGTATTGTTTCTAAAGGATTAGACATGATACAATGTACATGCATGTTCTTAATTTGGAGTATCTTTCAATTTTCTTCACAGATTGATATCAAGAGATGACGTCTTGATTTTAGATTCTCTAAATTATATAAAAGGTATTATAAAAATTAATATTACCTGAAGGAGCTTGTTTTGAGTGAAAACACCTGATTTAAACAATTATAACTGTGTTTTTATGCCTCATTTTAACATAAAAAAATACAAATTTCATTCAATATAGCCTTTGAATGAAGTTTCTTTAATTTGTTCCATAATTTAGAATAAGGAATCTAATTACTACAATATTGTAGCAATAAACTGATGAGGCTCAAAATTTACCTTAGAAAACCAGTTTTGTTAAACAATGTTATTTAGTTTAATGTTCAGCGACAGTGTTGAAGTCAGTACATATTATTATTTTAAGATTAAATTATTGGCTTTTCTAATGATAATTACATGTAAGAAATTTTTAAGCAATTGAAAAGTTTGTCTTGCAGTACATCAATATGTACACTCACTATTCTACACAAAGTCATGATACTTTGAAATTACTTCCTTACTGTTACATATTTTGGTAATTTTTCAAATACTGAGAAATTTCAGGATGTTTTCACAGGCCTACACTGTCTTCTACAGTAGGGTAACTAGACATAACAGATTAGGTATTCTTTTAAGTTGGGAGACTTGCCATGAAAGTAACTGAGAAGAGAGGTTAAGTGGGGTCACATGTGAAAGAATATACAGACTGGCCAAAGTTTTGGATGCAAACTCAATTTGGATTACAAGAAAAATATGCTGGCTAACATGAAAAATGATTCCCAAGGCATTCAACCTTTTTCTTTCTTCACTCACCCATGGGACAAGTAAGTTCTGAGTTTTGCTTGCCCATATTATAATTATGCAAATTTTGCTTGTCCAAGGGAAATACTTGTACACATGCATGTATTTGCTTAAACTTTTGAAAACATCATGTCACGGTATTGTATTAACTTTACATGTTGAAGGTACATATGTTGTGGTTCAAAATTTTTTTTGGTTTAAAGTTTTTAAACCAGTTTATTTTTTTCAAACCAGTTTAAAATTTT
>JAOBRG010365348.1:0-26912 GCA_027574985.1 Umimayanthus nakama | reverse complement strand
GCACATTTTCATTTGCCCCATTTCTGGGTTGTTTTGTCCCATTACTAGACTTATTTGCCTCCAAAAGGAGTTTTTTTCGCCCTATTACTGGGTTTGTTTGCCTCCCGAAGGAGTTTTTTTTTTGCCCCATTGCTGGGTTTATTTGTTCAACTGAGGGAATCAAAAAACACCATACGGTACGGATAAGGACATCTCTTGTGGAATAAACTTGGTGATGCAAACGAGCATTTTCTGGCAAACAAACCCAATAAAGCGCCCTGAAATCTGCAAAATTCTACAGAAATACAAACTTGACGAATGCATTGAAAGATGTGCTTAGTTTTTGACACAAAAAAGTTTAAATACATGTTAAAAAAGGCAAAACTCACCTTCGAATCGCGAGCGCGCGAAGAGAACTGAAAGCACTCGTTGTGCCCTCGTATTCCATTCGGAAATGATCGCTAATACACGAGTGCTTCACGAAGTTCATTCGGCACATGGTAAGCTGTGTTCGTTGTGTCCTCGTAATCCATTCGGAAATGATCACTAATACACGAATGCTTCACGAAGTTCATTCGTCATTGTTACGCTTTCACTCATTCAGACAACGCCATGAAATAATAGCGAAAGCCTTCCCAGAAGGCCTTTCGCCACAAAAATGGTCAAAGGAACGAAATCTCATTTTCAGTAGAAATTTAAGTTTTTTTAAGACATAAAGCAGAACATCTTGTGGTTTAAGCTTGACATTTTCAAGACCTTAAATATAATTATGGGGAGCAAAACAAGACTTTGTAAAAGATCTCTTTTGCAGAATCATTATTTAAAATGTATTTAAAAATACTAAGTCTGGTGTGCTGAAAATCTGTCTCAGGCTCGTTCATGCAGACACACTTAAATATTGCACTCCTCACATAATTATACACTGTTATGTTCACATGCAACAAACAGTTTGTATTAACGTAACTTTTTACAAAACATTATCATAAACTATTGTGGAGCAGCTGACCTCCAATATAGTATGACTGGAAAAATGTCCTCCCAGCTGCCTTTAATAGTGAAGACTGAGTTTTTTTCTTTCTTTCTTTAACAATCAGTTCTGTATAGTTACATGTGTATGTTGCTTTAACTCCCATGTGTTCTGTACAATTACATATGTATGTTGCTTTAACTCCCATAAGTTGGTTTAGTTATTAACTTTGAGATAAAGCATGTAGTAATCCTTAACCTTGAGATAAAGCATGTAGTATTTAAACCCTCCCTTAAGACCCCCCCCTCCCCCCTCTATCTGCACTCTACAAAGCAGAAGTTTACTTACATCCTTCAGTCTTTCCATTAGTGACTGCACTTTGGTCTCTAGTTCCTCGTTTCTCTTCTTTATTGTTTCGGTGGAGTTTCTCAGATGAGAAGCCTAAAATTGTTACAAAGTTCTCCCCTGGATTAGGGCAGGACATTAATTCAATGCTCACATAGCTTTCACAGACTGTGTACACAAGATCAGTTCCTCTATTCTCTAAACAAATCAACCTACTTTGTACCAATACTGGAAGGCAGGCAAAGATAGAAGTCACTGTATTAAATCTGATGTAAAATCCCTTAAACCTATCTGAGTCTGGACATTATTTTTGCCAGAAAGACAAAGGGGAGATAATCCCATCATTGTTAAATGCAGTCGTTCTAAATTTGAAAGGAATACTATTAAACAGCCCACGTATGATTTACATAATGGTGCACTTATCACTTCCAAACTACTTATATACTGTCATCTTGTTGAAAAGAGCCTATTTTTACAATAGTTGCAACAAAAACACAGTCAACCAACTGTGAATTTTAGATGTATCAAAAGGTTCTTATCTAAAAGGCAATCCCCTTGGCCTGGATAGGATTAACACATCTAAGTTTCATTTTGTATTTTTAAGAAGATTAACTTAAACTGATAAACTAAACATGAAGCAAACAGAAACAGAATACTCTGATGCATGCACCGGTAAAGGAATAAAACCTTACGGTGTTATGTATGTTTCTATAGAGTTTAAGAAACATGCTATGTATGATGTGGTAGTACACCAGCAAGAGGCACTGAGAAAAAACAAGGCGAGATCCAAATTCCTCTCTGCTTTACGAGTGTTTTGCCACACTGCAGCATGTTTCTAAAACTGGATAGAAACACATGAAATGCCTGTTTTATTCCTTTTAAAAACATTTTTCAAAATATTAACAATTGAATCATTGAACTGTTTTTGACTAAATTCTCCAAAAAATTTTCACCTTTTTCATGACATCATTTCATGATTTCTATCTGGATGTAGAAAAGGGTTCTCAGCCAATCAGAGCACATGTTATACTGAATCTATTTTCTAATGATTATTTGTTCATATCTTGTCAGCAAGCAA
This sequence comes from Umimayanthus nakama, assembly GCA_027574985.1. NCBI lineage: Eukaryota > Metazoa > Cnidaria > Anthozoa > Zoantharia > Parazoanthidae > Umimayanthus > Umimayanthus nakama. The sequence continues at coordinate 24,543 of JAOBRG010365348.1, read as the reverse complement.
CAACCCTCAAACTAAACTTTGAAAACTCCCTTGTGCATCACTTTCTACTTTGTTCTCTGTGTTTGATATGTGACCAAAATCTTTTTTCACTTCCCTGACTTTCCTCATGTCTAATAACTTACTAGATGTTTATAAACAGCTTTCTGATGGACTCCATCTACAGCAACAGGGCAAACAGGTTACCAGCTACTTAAACTTTTTCTAAACCCCTATATTGCACTATTTATTGAGAACTTTATTGTCATACTTCTTCATTTCTTTCATCCAGCTGTCCCTGAAGCTCCAGAACTTGAGTTGACTAGTAAATAAGATTTACAAACTGTGATCAGGTCTTGTACTCTGCTAAAATCCAAGCAATGTATAAAACAATACCAGCACTAATTTTAACCCAAACTAATTTTGACAAATTTAAGTTTTACAATTTTGTTGTCTGACTTGTACTGACTTAACAACCAACCAATGAAAATAAAATTGGTATTTTCAAAAACTAAAGTAATACTACTAACAACAACCAAACCTTGAAGAAATCACTCAGATACTTGTAGCTCTAGTAGCACAAAAATTAACAGGGCTGGGGTAAATTCTGAAGTGCCATGGCTTTCCATATAAATTTTGAGCTTTTCTATTACAGACCTGTTGTTCATAAATTAAATTAAGTAAACTTACTTATGTTTTTATTATACAGTAATTTTCATTTTTCATGACTTAATTTACATGTACCATAACCTGTACAAACCCTGGTCTAATATTATGTAAATGAAGAGTACTACACAATTATGAGACAGCCCAATTTGCCAGCCCTGAGATACTTACTAAAGGAGTAAAAACTTTAAACTCACTTGATGATAAAATCAATATTCTGAACAAATAACTATTAAAAAGAAGACTCTGAAGTTTTTGATTGTCTCAAAATAATAACTGCACTATGTATAGCATGCATTACAGTTAGAAGCTTGTCTGTGTGGCTCAAATTAAAATTATTATAGTACTAATAATTCTTTTTTGTATTTTGTATTTTTTATTTTTTTATTTTTTTTTCTAATGTGACTTGTTTACATTCAAGTTGATCCCAACCGCTCCACTTAGGCTATTAGTAGCTGTAATGAGTCAACCAGCTTGATTAACCTCAAGGTTATTTTGGATGACACTAACCTTCTTCACTTCTTCCATTGAAACTCTATTCAGTTTATAATTGTTGTTGTTACATGCATCTAAGAGAAAAGTTCCACTATCCCAACTTCAAAACAACTGGACACCCCCTACATGTCACACCCAAACCAACAGTGCAAACTAACCTTGTCCTTTCTAAGTGAAGTCAATTCATCTGTTTTGTTCTTCAGTTCTCCATTCAACCAATCAACTTGTTTCTGCAGTAAAACCTTTTCCTGTTCAATCCTCTTCTCACGAAACTGGTAATTAAAATACAACATGAAAGCAAATTTTGTTTAGCAAGCTGTTGTGAGCAGTACAGTGGCCAAAGTCATTTTTCGGAGAAAACGAATTTCTCACTCTCTTTGTTCAAAAATGTTTAGAAGCATGCGAAAACGTGGCTTTAAATGCCTGGAAACCACTCGGATTTTGGTACTTGTCATGACAAAAGCTAAAGATGGCGTGGGCAGAAGTAATTCTGTATGAGAAGTTGTTGTTCATTTTTTGTTGTTCTACAAACAATATGGTGCTATTTGGTTCGTTAAAAGCAAAACAATTTTAAATTTTGGTTTTGAAGATTATTTTGACAGATCTATATTAAACTTCCAGAGACTTGCAGGACAGATTAGTACTAGCTCAGAGTTCAAGTAGTTTCAATTCGTTTTTGCAGCATGCAGGCACTTGGTTCGACTCAGAAATGGCTTCATGCAAACATCACTGAGTGAAGTTTGTTCAATGTAATCACAAGAACACTAATCAAAAATTGTAGGACTTTGTTCTGTTGACAAATTCTAATTCAGTTATTAACCTTTAAATATCCAGAAGGACTCCAACCTGCTTTGCTGAGTATCTACACCCCATTTCAAATCTTTACATTTGTCAATTTGACATTTGACATATTTGTGAACATTGAGAATTTATTAAAACAAAACCCGAGTCGGTGAATGTTTTAGAAGTCTGCCAAACCAACACAATTAAAACAATACTAACTAAAGGTTTCTAATAGTTTTATCTGAAAAAAATCTCTTTGTACATCATATTAAATATAAAAAGGTGATAAATGCATGTTTCTAACTTTCAATACATTACCACAATAAATGTCAAAACAAGGACGCGTTTATTCCTAATTTCTATAACTAAAGTTACAGTTTGCAGTTACAGAAAGAGTTTATAGTAATTTGAAGAATTCAGACAATGAGACATAATGACTCAAAAGACCTGTAATTCAGTTTTAGGAGTTCTTTCCTTGAAATTGTTTGATCTTTTTATATGTATCAGTCACTTCACTCTTCTTCAGTACGGCCATTTTGAACTTGCCTGTAGGCTTTGGAGTTTTTGTTAACCAATCTTTTACGCTTTCTGAAGCGGCATCTTAATCAAGTTAAAATGTATCATTTCCAGATTTAATCATAAAAACTAACTTGTTACATTCCACATTGATTCAGAACAAGTAAACAAGCGTCTATCTCCAACCAGCTCGAAGGATCTCCATAGCCGATGCACTGTCTTGTTTTTGCTGAGAAAAAACTGACCACAAAGTTCTGGAACTATCTAGCTGACTTGGCTAGATCAGCAACTGATTTGAACATATATTATGGTTTGACTTCAACTTATTAATTGTTTTACAAATAGGTATATTTAAATTGGCTAGATCCTTAAGTGCGAGTTTACTTTAACAGAAAGATTCTTCCAAGTTTTCCGCCTTTCAAGCTCAAACCAAAGATTGCATCACTGGTGGAACTTTTCTACATCACTGGTAGAACTTTTTTGTCGGAAATCTTCGGAAACCCTCGGTTTTTGCTTATTTTCGCACATTTCTAAACTTCTTTGGGCAAAATGAGAGGCATATTTGTTTTTCTCAGCCAATTTTACGTTAATTTCTGAGAAGTTACTTTGGCCACTGGAGTACCCCTTTAACGGACAATACAAAGGTTAACAAGATGGCAAGCTCAAGCTGGTGACATGAATAAACGAATGCATGAATAAATTAATGTGTACATTGTACATGTGTCTGAACAGCTGAAATTAAAATGCGGTGTTTTTAGCAAAAGCAAAATTTGTGATACAAGTTTTAGTTAGGAAAACTTTGGTTTACTATAACAGACCTGTCATTGACTATTTTTGATCAAAGTTACATGTAAGGTGAAAACTTGAGCTAAAGAAATTACCAAGCATTTTTACTAACACCCAAAAGTGAACACTGGTAGCTTCCTGCTCCTGAAAATCTTCAATCAAAAGAGTTTGCATTGCAACAATGCAATAAGTAGAAGCAATCACCCATGCTGATGCATGAACTGAACAAACACAATATCATAACTGGTCTAATTGCAAGTTATTGAGACCAGTTTGTGACAGCTCTGCAAAGTACATTTTACTGTGCACACTTCCAACACTGGAATAAACTAATTTCCTTCACGTTTGTTCAATAACAGACCAAAAACAAATGATTGAAGCATTCTGCATATTATATTATAATATTGTAGATTTATAAAATCATACATAAAGAGTGAATATAGAAGCTCAGGTTCAATAACAAAAAAAACACTTCCATGAACTCAAATAAGGGTCAACTGATCTGCACTGCCAATGGATGTATAATTTTTATACAATCCATTCAGCTAACTCTGGAACAGATGAAAAAGATTTACTGCTACTGATGGTCCTTTCAATCATTTGTTTCTCCCTCTTTGCTCTTACTCCTTTCAGTCAAATGTTTCCGTTCAGAAAAAATGCCTCTAAAAGATGTTTTGATTTGCGTAGGCTGCAAACAAAAAGCTTAACCTATCCAGACTGGGGGGGGGGGCTGAATCAGCCCCCCCCCCGCTCCCACATTTTTTGTTGTTACACTCTAGTGGTAAACAGTAGGAAAACCAAAATTGGTGACTTTTCCTAAAATTTTATTGGGAACATTTTCGAGTGGGTTTTGTTGGCAAAAACAATTAGCTGTTGCCATGGTAATCAATAGTTTCAAAGCCACTGGTACCACGGAAAACAAAGAAATGACATAATTGTTATGTCACAGCTACCACTTACTGTCAGCCTGTGGTGAGAATAGGTCACAAACATTAAATTCCTTACAAAATGTTGATTTTGTTTACAAAATGATGATTTGGTAGTCATTTGTGAAAAAAATGGTGACAGGGGAAAAAAATAAGAGGAAAGATAATGTCTATTATGAGTTATGAAAAAAATTGTGTGAGCAAATCTTCCTCAACTTAGTTCTTGAGAAATGTGGCACAGAATGTAGGTCATCAAAGCAAAAAAGCCGTTTTAAATTTGCAAACTAATAAACTGGCAACATGCACATTTTGAAGTCATCAACAAATTTTGGAACTTTCATTTTCATTCTTTCACATGGCATGTAAACCATATTATGTAGGTGGTATGTACCTGTAGTGTACAGTGTTACAACATGTCTACAAAATTTAGCAGCTCTACTTTCTGACTAGATTGATTCAGAATTTCGTTTTCAAAATCTAGGAGAGTCAAAGAATTCCAAATGCAATATGAGCCCAGTTTCTCATTCAACACTTCAAGTACATGAAATACAGTCAAAAAGTTTAGTTTTTAAAATCTGTAAAGCAGGAAAATAACATATTAAAATCATTGTTTTACCAAACAACACCTTGTACATTGTAGCCACAATTTAACTTTACTAACCTTGAAGTGTGTCTCTTGACTTTCAATTTCATCAAGTTTTGCCTTTAACATAAAATAACGAGGTTTTACAGACAATTGAGGGGTAACAAGTAAGGTTTGGCCACTGAGCACTATTAAGCATATAATAAATGAATAGCTCTGTGCAAAAACGGCCTAAGTGATGATTTTGGACCACCCTTCACAAAACCTCAAAACTATCTGTCTCCCTGCTATGCTAATAACAGTAACTAAAGGACTCATGTTAGGTACCGTAGCCAACACAATGTTCTTGCAATACAAATAGAGTTTCAAAAATGCAAAGAAGTCCCTATAATCTCTATCGGGGGTAAAATCACTTTCGTACCTTCTTACCCTTATTGGATGGGACCTTTTTTTAAAAAAGGAAAACGGTATAGCTGTGAAAAAACCCAAAAATTTCCCAGTATTTCAAAAAGTCACCAAAATGATCAGTTAGGCTGTTTTTGCACTGAGATCTTCGAATGTAGGTTTAAATGTGACAAGTTATGAGTGTACGCTCGGGAAGTGGGAGAGCACTTAAGAAGCTACAGATTGAATCACTTGGCTTCATAACTTTATTGTGCCACTCAAACACTACTCTCATGCTTTCCAAACTTCTATCGTGCATCCATAACTAGACAGACGCAGGGTTAAAAATAGGGGCTGGCTGTAGGCTATATTTGGCAATATCCTGAACACTATAGGCTGTTTTTATTTAAAATTTTCATCAATTTTATAGCTTGTAGATATCTAGTTGGTTCTTGCAAACAGTCTGCAAATTTGAGAAGTTTGGAAAAAGTTATTTTGACCCCTGAGACACATGCCAAGATGGGCCATTTCTTTAATAACTCAAGTAATCAAAATGTAAATATTAAACATACTGTACAATGTCATGCATTTCTAACTCACAGTAAGCTACTGCATAGTACCCAAACTTAAATCACCCAATTTCTTTCAAATTTACAAACTAACAATCTGGACTTCCATTGTTTTTGTGTGACATTTGCTGCGGTGTTTGCCAACAGGAGGCATAGCATTAGCACTCTAGGTCACTCCAAGTGGTTAGATACAGCAGTCACAACAGGAACGTTGTTGAGAGCCTTCCCAATTGTATGAAGGGACGTTATTTCAAATGTTCGAATAAAACTGAATCCAGTGACAATCAGTCAAAACCAACACAATTTTTGTTACGCATAGTACTTGCTGTTGCTTACCAAAAGCTGTTGGTACTAGTGATTCTGATTTAAAGCTAAGAACAAATTCAACAGGCGCTAACAAGAAACTGCTCACTTCTTCAGAAAATAATGTATACATATTGTTCTTTGTATTTTCAAAATAAAATGAATCTGATCAATAGGTATCTGTGTTCATCAACTAATATATTTGGCCAAACAATGGTTTGATCTGACAATGGTATAAATTGCTCACATAAACTGGTTTTGGTGAGTTTTATTTTTTCACACATCAAGGATTTTCAAATGGCAAGCACTGTGAGCACAGTTAAATTCTTCTTTTACTTGTTTAATCTATAAGACATGTCCACAAGAAAATGCTTGCTATAATTATGTTAATTAAAGTACTTCAGAACATATTGTTTGTCATTAACAAGTTAATACAAACCTGTGCTTCACACCGAAGGGAGTTTGCAGATGACAGCTTGTTGGACATACTCTTCCACTCATCTGTTGAGAAGAAGAAAATCAATTTAAAGCTGCATGTACAGACAATGGTTGTGTTGTTTTCGAGTAAAAAAAATTGAGAAAAAAGATTGTTCACAATTGGGTTAAAGTTAAGGGAAAAGGTTAGGGAAAAGGTTACATTGTTTTCAGTCTTTCTTCAACCCTTTCATCAGTATGTAAGTTTTCCTAATATTTTCCACACAATATAACTTGTTTGGTTACGAGAATAAAGCATTTGATTATGCACAGCAGGGTTGTAGAAACTTTCTGTGTAGTCTAGCCCAGTCCTTGTGAGGTCATAGATTAACTAGCCTGAAAAACTAAACTGCTAGGCCCAGTCAATCACTGTAAATGACTTCACACATGTTGGCCAGCCCAATATTTACTGTGCTGAACAGGTGTTACTCTTTATCAAGATTCTATTAGCACTGGTTAACTTTATCTTGGATGATTATTTCTAACATTAAGTCAACTTCAAGACCCTGTCAGTTGCAGAACATCAAAACCCAACACACTCAAGAGATCTGGGCTCAGTTGTTCAAAAAAAAGCTTGGTTCGGACAAAACGGTTGGGTTTACTTCCTAAAAGATTGATTTGGGCTGTCATTTCTGGTTTACAGTACGTAATTGGGTTAGGCAAATTAAGCATTTAAAATGAAAACTGCAAGTCCTGAAATTTAAATTGATAAACAGAGAAATGTACTCAGCCATGAAAGCAATAACTTATTTTATGTCAAGCAAAGCTAAGCAACAATACATGTATAAGACTCAGTTCTAGAATTCTTCATCTATTAATAACTTTCTACAGACAAAATGTATAAATATAAATGTAAATGTCACAAATAAAAAATGTAAATATAAACGAATATTAATTTTGTATGTATTGTAACATTTGATATAGAATAGCTGGTTTATTTGTCCTGGGGCCGGTTGCTCGAAGGTGAGTTAAATTTAACTCAGGGTTAGATGAAACTTTAAACTTAATTCCTTCATCTAGAAGTGCATCTGGTCTTCTCAAACTACTATTGAAGAACACTTCAAGGAAACCCAATTAAAAAATAAAAAATAAAAAATAACAGCCCAAATCAATCTTTAAGGAGGTAAACTCAATCGTGAGTTAAATATTTAAACCTGGGTTAGCACTGACTCACCTTCGAGCAACCGGGCCCAGATCATTATGAAGTAAAACAGACGGCTGAGTTAACAGTGAGATCACATACCATTCAACCTGTCAATTTCCTGGTTTTTCCTTTCGACAACAGTTATCAATTCTAGCTTTTCAGCTTCAAGTTGTGAATTCAGGTTTGATACTCTTGTCTGAAACCAACACAACACATTAATTTTAGCAGACTATTAAATAAATTGGAATCAAAAACAACAATGCTATAAAACAGAAAGTCTTTCAGATAACAAAGGAAACAAGCTGACAGTGTGTTAAATACGTTTACATGTATACTAAAAGGATCAAACTACAACAACTGCCATCATTTTTTTCTTTTTGAATTATTTAAGGGATACAACTTGCATCCTACAGATGGTCCTAGGAGGGCATTCAGGTTAGCATAAAATTCCATGTTAAAGTGCCTATGAAACAAAAAACTTTACAGGGTATCTGGCAGGATGTGGCGATTCTTATACCAAAACTGTCTGGGGCTTTAAAATTTTTCGCAGGGAAACTGAAGTATTTTGTTCCTTTTCTGTTATTTTTGGTATTCTATAGTTTTTGCAATGGTCTACGATTGATAAATTTGTAGTAGAGCATAAGAACATTGCAAAATCGGCTGTAAACTCTGAACTTTGTTGACCTCTGTAACAGTTTGTCGCATTCACATTCGATTCGAATTTAATAGAAGGGATAGTCTTACTAGTTTAAGAGCTCAAAAACAATAACAGAAGCGTGCTGAGGAAATAAAAAAGGCATTTGGAAAAAACCAAGAAGAATGCTGGGAAAAAAAAAAGAATGTGGCACCACTTTATTTTGTCCTGACAAGAGAAGAATGTGACTGATTGTGATCTTATTTTGCCATAGAAGAATGTGCCGCTTCATAAATTAACTGCCTGTTAATAAGAATAAGAACAGCAGTGAGATAAAAAAAATGGCTATTTAAATTACTGCGTAATTTGCTATTTTTATCACGTAATTGACCAATTCTGCCGTGTAATATGCCCTCGAATTGTCGCGTAATTTGCAATTTTTTACCGCATCCTGCCAGATGCCCTGACTTTAGACCTTCCTAAATAAGGATTAGCCGTAGAAAAGTTTTGTCAAAATTTTTATGGTTCTTGAAATACTAAAATTTTATGTTTTCAACTGATGACATCACAAGTGTGGCAGGCAAATTTGCATTGTTTTAATCTGCTGCCAATCCATAACCGTTGGATAAATTTAAGCCAAACTTGGAATGATGATATATTTCAAAGTTTTCATCAGAATAGTAGCAATTTTTCATTGTCATGGCAACAAAATAGGTTCCAAACCCCTAATCACAAAAATAAACTTCATGCTATCCCTAAATCTTTCACCAACTGAAGGTAATTAAACCAAAATTAATCTTTGTTTTTTTTTCTTTTACATGGAAAGAAGAATAGAAATTATGTTATAAATTGTTGCACGACTCCTGGTTTGACGAAAAAACCTCAATAATGCAGAAACTCTTAACTTGAGCCTGGAACCCAGTTTGTTGCCATGACAATGAAAATGAGTAATTACTCTGGAGAAAACCTAGAAATACATCATCAGGCCAAGTTTGGCTTTAACTCATCCAAGGTTTATGGATTTGCAGCTCATTTTAAAAAATGCAAATTTGCCTCTTACAGTACATTTGTGTTATCATCAGTTGAAGACATTAATAGTTAATATCTAGAGAACCATGAAAAATTTTGACAAAATATTTTTACCGCTATTCCTCATTCAGCAAGGTCTATCCACTGAGGAAAAAAAAATTTCATTTCATAGACACTTTGAAGCCCTGGGTTTATTATAACTTCACAAGGGGTTTTGGGTTGGCTCATTTTCTGGTAGGCTTTTTTAAGCAGAACAAAAGAAATGTTTCAGAACAATGAAATAAAATGTATGAGAGTCGAACTAAAGCTAACATATACTATTACATTAAGAGCTATGTTTATCATGCATTACAATAACTGGATAAATTACTTGTGCTACTGGAACAACTGGAATGGTACATATACAGAATATCTTCTCTGACAAAGGGGTGGGCTTGTATCTGGGGGGCTTAAATTTGTTGGGAGGAGGGGGGCTTTGAAATGGGATTTTATGGTATACAGGCTTTCAAGCACACCCAGGTGAAAAAAGTAGGAGAAAAGTAAGACCTGAACATTCAAAAAGAAGGATTTTTGAGGCAAAAAGTAAGAAAAAAATAAGAGATTTTGATCATAATTTTATCAAAACAAGCTTACTATCTGCTTAAAAAAAGTTAAGAGAGAGTATTGTACTGACATTGAATAGTTTTTACTATGACTAAACAGAAAAATTCATTTAGAAGTAATACAGATATTGAATACTGACAATACAAATAAAGGTCACAGCTCATGAAACGTCCAATCAAAAGAATACCAGTGATAACTGTGTTTTCATGTTTCTGTACATATACCTTGGCAAGCAGGCCTACAGACATCAAGACTTTTTCAACTGACACATATATCCACTGGATGACTACATGTATTGCTTTAAATTGTAAGTGATTAATAACCTGGCTAGTCTATTACTATTAATATTTCAAGTTGAATGCACCTAATACATCCTAAAATGATTTCTACCATATTATCTTAAATAAAGGAATTTACGATAACATATTAATCAATATGATACATATTATGATCTACTCACATAGTTTGCAGAAGCATTCTCTTTTATTGACTTTAACTCCAGCAGTTTTGTCTGTTTCTCCGCAAGAATTACAACTACAAAATGAAGAAATATGCTGTAAGCTTGCACTAACAAAGGTCAAAGTTTAGTTGTTTTTTAGTGCACCTGTGTACTAGGGAGGCCTGTGCAAACTGACATAATCTTGTTAGCCAGCAACATGCAACACTGTTGGGCCTAACATGTTGTGTCTGATTGCATGGAACCACAATGTTGGCACTTGTTGACAATTGTTACGTATCATTTGAGACCATGGCAACCAATACTCTGTGCAACAGGTTCCAACCTTTTCTATTGTTCTGTGACTCGCAAAGCATAGATACTTTCACAAACATGCCAATAGCACTTCTTAATCAATGTAACTCCCATTGGGATGTTAAGCAATTAATCTCGGAAGTGGAGGTGAGTAGTGCAACATTAAATATCCACCAAGACACAAGATGAATACCGGTAATTTAACTTACTGCTCATAAATGCTGAGTAGAAAAACTTTTGTTTTACATACTACACAGTGAACAGAAGTAAAAAAAGAAGAACTTTAAATTTTTATAGATGAATTAGAGTTAGACAAACCCATATGCTCTCCTCTCTGCTGAGCCATACAAGCTCGACATTGTGACAGATACTCAGAGCTCAAGCAGAAATCAGGGCATGCGAAGAGCACCAATATTTTACTGGTTCGGTATAGGCTTAACTTAAATATACTTACTCCAGATAATTATAGTCTATGTAACATCTAGGACAACTGAATTGAAGAGGTTAATAATTTTACTGGAAGGTAAAAATTTTGAATGTATACCTTTTTCCTCCAATTCTTTCCTGAACTTTTCACATTGTCTGCTTTCTACATCAAGTTTTGTGTTGCATGATATGAGTCGCTTTTCCACTGAACTGAATTGTTGCTCTAAAAAGAAAAAGACAGAAAATCAATTTAAATTAACTCAGACTATCAATATGTATTTAAACATACTGAATGCTGCAATAGCTACATAGATACTACAGTGGTAGAAACTATTCGAATAAAGATTAAAGTAAGGCTCAATAAAAATTACTACATGTAGAAATTTCATACTCCTTTTAATCTAATATACAATCAGTGCAGCAAACAGACTCTTATTTTTTAGGACAAAAGATTTTTGTCTAGTAGAGCCTTTGTCTTTCATAGAAGAACAAATAAATCAGTGCATAAAAAGCATAGTAAATTTAATAAAATGCTTATTTTAACACAGGTACAGGTTAAACTTATGGTAATGCTGTACATTTGAGTTTACAACTCAAACTTAAAAGGATGAACTAAAAGTCAAACTGTTTATCTGTACGCACATGTTTTCACAAGTGAATGTGTCAGTGTTAATGTGGGATTGTACAGGAGACATTGTGAAGTGTAATAGTTCCTCCGACAGTGTTTCGTGACTTAAAACTGAGATGTGGTTATTTTGTGGATTTCATATGTAATGTTCAGTTTCCCGCTTGCTATTGCTTTCAGGTTCATAATAAATGCTGCGACGCAATTTAAGGAAAGCTCTTAATGTTTAACTGTCACAACTAATATTAGTTTTAAACAACCTAAAACCTAACCGCAATCATCTCAGTTAGAGTAACCCAACAGAGTTTTGGAATGAATATAAAATAACGTGTTTAAACATAATATAGCAAAACTTCATCAAAACTTCAAGCATGGATGGGACAAAGTTATTGTTGAGAGGTAACAATTTACTGTGTAAAATGTGTAGACAGATGCTTGGCACTCCTCACTGTAATAGCTGATAGAAACAAAATAGATCCATTGGGGATGAAGCATTGTATGGAAGTACTATTCAGAGTGTAAAGCTCACTGTCAGAAGAACCTGGTTGCATATTTGCTCTATACTAAGGCTTGAATAACCTGGCTTTGCCACAGATCTAAACAACAATGAAGGCATTTAGTGGCAAAAACTGAGACAGCTGAACAGACTTTGCATGCTGGGCATACTACCAGCTGTCAACTTGAGTTGCTTGGCGAAACTCTGCCAAGTATAAAAGACATGGAGTTCTGGGATATAGCTCGGCCTCCAGATCCCTGTAATGCACAGAAATTCGAAAAATATGGGTACTCCCTATTAAAAGCATTATCCCAAATGCCCTTAACTTTTCAATGCCAAATGCAGAAAAAAATGCAGGAAAGAATGAAAAGTTAGTATTTTCAGAGAGTCCAATCTGCAGACCTTCCAAAACCAGGATTTTAATTGTACTAGGAGGTTTCCGTATCAGGCTGGTTTAGGGGTACAATTTCAGTATATTGGACAGACAATTTGGTCCAAAAAGTGTAGATAGAATTCAACGAATTGACAAAAAAAAACTTCTTTGGAGTTTGGTTCACTGTTTGTCAGAGTAAATCTTATGGTGATCATGCATGAATCTGGATTCAGGATTTGCAGACAAAATTGGGAAGTTGGACAATATATTTTTATGGGGTCTGAACGAACTCTAGCGCAGCAAAACGAAACTTTTGCTTTAGACTTGTAGATGATCAGAAGACACTCAGTCTATAGTACTTATAAGACACTCAGCCTGACTATAGTTTGATACCAACGTCAGTCAGTTTTGTAGTCCACTAAAAATATCCTACATCGTTGTTGTTTTGTAGTTAATGTACTTGAAACTATATCTTAAGGATTTCTTCTTCACAACCTAGCAATAACTTCCTGTCAGCACAAACCTGCGTTCACACGTGCACGGCGAAGGATCACCGTATCTTGACGCAATCTATGTTCCTTCGCTGCTTGTTCCTCAAATCGTTCCTTTGCTTTGCAGAGGACTTCTTTGACTCTTTCGCTGTCGGATGAAATTTGCGTAAGCAACTCAGCAGGGACTGCGAGATATGAAGAAAGCGAGCTTGTCCAACTTTCGTCTTCAGTCACGGGAGCCGCCATCTTGGAACAAACTTGGCGCCTCTTCTCGCAAGGCATTCTGGGAGGCTGAAAATGCTAAGCCCCAGGCTCCTGAGGGGCGTGAGAGCGGGCACGTGTGCAGTAGAGTGTGTAAATATTTTTTTCCATATTTTAAAATGCGCTTGTATGCTAATATTTTCTAACTGAACTTAATGTAACAAACAATACTTGCTGATCGCCGTAGTGCGCTAAACTTTAAAGGACACTCGTTGTTGTGATCGCGAACACATTTATTCACCGATTAATTGATAGGTAAGGTTTAGTTTATTATTCATTCAAGAGTTTCTGTCCTAGTGAATGAAGCCCCGAAAAAAGCAATTGCCCTGGCTCGTTTTGTTCTAAATACATAGTTAGTTCTAAACCAAGGCAAATTCGTTATTCTAGTCTCTACGCAAGTTAAAATTTTAAAAGCTGCTACGGATGATCAAGCAAGAATAGTTTCTTGCAGTTTCAGTTTGCAGTGCTAAAAAAGGCTTCTGAGTGTTGTGGTACATAGTCAAGTGGGATTTTTATGTGGTTTGTCCAACTTCTGGAATCACCGGAAAAACTAAAATATACTAAGCCCATGGTCATGGTTCGGTGAAATTCACTGTTTACAAGCCTTAACCTGTTGACCATCGTCTTAGGAAGAGCAAACTAAGAGATATTTCTTGAACAGACGGCATTGTTTAATTTGATAGGGCCAAGTGGTATTTGAAAGGTGATCAGTTGAGTCGTTGAGTCGTTGAGTTACACTTGCTGCATTTCATCCCACGTTTCATGTTGTAAAAGTTGGGAGGGAGGTGATGTTTGGTTGACTGCTCTTGTCAACTCGCCTCTGATAATTGCTAGCAGCGAACCGTTCAGTATTTGATAACGCAAAGAGATAAATATTATGTTATAAACTGGTCAAACTCCAGCTCTTCTCTCTTCTCCTGTGTAACAGTAAGTACACTTGAAGGAAATCCAGAAAACAAACAATTCTATTAAAGTCCTCGTGCAAAAGGTGAATATTCAGTTACATATTCATTGGTAATTCAAATATATTATTCACTTTGCTATTGAACCTAATATTCAAAATAATACTACTTTCGGGGCTTACATTAAAAGAAAAAGTAGACATTTCTAAACAAAGAGTGCGGTCTTTTTGAAAAAAACCCGTAGACCCCCCTAAAATGATGTCAGGTATCAAGTAAGATCAAACTAATTTCGAATTCAACGAAAAGTCTTGTCGCTGTATAAACAATAAACAAAGGTATGACAGGCCTAGTTTATAGGTAACTCTGGGGACGAATATATAATTTAGAAGAATTGTTGAAATAAACTGTGAACCCACGACCAACTGGAAGTTTTTCTCGATCCTTGTTTAAAACTGAACTTTTCGAACAATTTCGATTCATTTTTGTAAGTTATCAAGTTTAGAGTCGGTCTGAGTTTTAGAATTATAATATATTAAATGTTTTGTCTACACCCGGGTCTACATCTAAGTATACATGTATCAGTATAAAAATGATTTGTGTAGTCGGTCCTCGTACAAGGTAGCATTTAACTAAATCTGCCAGTAAAAATTAAGGCATGAGTGATAGTTTAGTATTAGCCCGTACTGGAACGAATAATCTTTGATTTTTATGAATTTTAATCTTTTATATTATTTTCCTGGAATGATAACCTTGAAGGGTGTTTTGGAGTGGCACGATGAACCAAACTGGAAAAGCTCGACCATTACATATCGTATCTTTCCTGTACAAAAACAAAACTAAAACGCTACTCCTGGAACTTCAGTATTTTGAAGCCGTTATTATATACTAGCTGTGACTAGACAAAGTCAACAGCTTTTTATAGAACCATGATGCTGGTAGCTTGGTAAAGTGCAAAGTACGTGTTTCATATGCACACTTGTTACGGCAAGGGGAAAATCTGTCAGTGGCAGGAATGCCCAATCGTACTAGCAAGCAAACCACAACAGTTTGCCACAGAAAAGTTTTGGCTATCGGTGCCGCGATATCGTTCAGAAAACTTTGAAAATTGTTTTCGAAGCTGCTGTCAGTCAGCTATGTAGCTCTAATGTTTGAGCTTTTCATTGCAGAAAAAAATATAAACTTGTTTTGTATCAGTCAATGTACTAAGTACAGAGTACTTAAAGAACGATTAGGAGGAATGGTGAGAAAGATTTCAGTTTTAAAAATAATCCTTCAGCATCCTGATTATAAAGTGATGATAAAAATTTCATGCTCACTAAGTTTTATATCAAGGGCAGTTTTTCGACTGGAAAAAAATTTGCTTGTTTTAGTAGTGAGGATTTTTTTTTTGCCCTGAGCAATTCTTACAACGCCTCCTCCCCCCCTTCCCCAAACGTACACAAACACACCACCACCACCACCTACTTAGCACTAGATAAGTGTTAAATGGTCCGTTCCAGATCTAAAGTCAAAAGTTCTCTGGAAATGTATTAGATTTTAGCCTGAGATGTTTTAGCTACACCATGTACACTGAATTGTTAAATTCTATACTTGTTTTGAAATAGTTTCAACCAAGACGAGAGGCGTGCAATATTGCTCGTTTCTATTAAATATATTTTGTTAACAATTAAATCAAAACAGAAAAAACGATGCATGTTCATTGGTTGAATACTTATGAGATACTTTGCTATATATCAACTCATATTGTACTGCATTTTCAGCTATTACTACAGCGTAATCGGCTCCTGTAAAGAACAAAACGAGTGAAAGTCAAAGCAAAGGCTCAAAATGGCTGCTTGGAAAGATGGTCTCACGATCGCAACTTGTGTTATTGCCCTGTTATTTCTTGTTGGAATGGCCATCTATACTTGGATCAAGTGGAGACGGCGAGAAATTGAAAAAATGAGGAAAACACAAGAACAAGCTCGTATTCGCACGATTTCTCGTCCAGACGACCCAGAAAGGCAACAAAATGATCTTCCTTCTTATACTAGTGTAATGGCAGATGCTTCGGAGCCGACGATTGTTATTGAAAACAACACGCCGAGAGAACAACGAGGCTATCAGAACCAGGCTTTGGAGGTTAGGTCCGTAGGTGATTTGTCTGCGCGTGCGCGAAAAGAGCACGAAATGAATCGAAATGATCGTAGCCGTGCCGCGACTGCACCAGTCGGACAAGCGAACGGCCAGGTGGACCGCCAATCAGAGAAGACTTGGCTTTGAATGAACATCTGTAGTCCAGATGATTTCTTGAACTTCCTGTCAGTACCTCAAGTCCACATCCTGACCTTTTACTAACCAGTTGCATCATATCTGCATGGTTTTTACACCTAGCTGAACGTCAGGACAGGCATTATTATAGCACTATTTTTATAAGCTTTATGAATTTAATTTTAGAACAATACCAAGAGATAAACCTTCAGTTTAAGTCATTTTGTTACTACTCTAGTGTAATTTTTCAGTCTATCTGATTTGAGTAACAGTGGCGGATCCAAAAGGGGGGGGGGGTGAGAGGACTGTGCCCACCCCCATCCTGTTTTTGGAATTTTTTTTTACCAAAACGAAATTTTTGGCAAAAAAACTAGTACTAGACGAGACGAAATTCGTCTCGAAAGGCTGGAAATAGCCATTTTATAGACTAAAATTTTCGTAAATTCTGGGGGCATGCCCCCAGACCACCCAAGAAAGCTCGTGCCTTCGGCGCTTGCTGGTGCCCCTGCATTTTGAAAATCCTCGATCCGCCCCTGCGTATTGAGACTAAATTTTTAAAAAGCTTGCCCTAGAATTTGCAGCACAGCATCTGTCTGTAGTAGTTAGCATAATTATCTATTACACTCGTATAGTTATTACTCTTATATTATTATCTATTATTATTATTATTATGATCATGTTTATGATTATCTTAAGCTGAGAGACTGAAGATTTTAAGATTGGGCTACCGAAATATAACCGACATCAGCTGCTCGATAGATTTCATTGGGGTTTGTAGAACACTTACTTAAGTCTTCGTTTTAACATAGTCTAGTACAAAATCTTAGATTTCCTTATCGGATATGCAGCCCCGACATTTTATGGTTCTAATATAGGAATTCTTTTCTGGGAATCGTTCATATAGAAGACGTGGGGTTTGATTTATAATTCGAGTACCCCATTTCCAAACTTTACTGTTTGTTATAGCAACTGTTGGTCTGAAATGATGGCTTGCCAAAGTTTTCATAACGTTTTGAAAACTCAATGTTTGTGCCCATATGGTCCTTTTTTTAAACAATAACTGGTTTTAGAATGTGTGTTTTTCTAACTGGTGTCTATCAACACAACTTAACTGCTACAGAACGAACTCGAGAAAAGATCTTTTTACTCATAAATTAAAACTTAAAAGTACATGAAAGCTATTTGGCATTGATATTGGCAAATTTTTGAATTTTTCGGCCTATTTTTTTCGATCTTTCATTTGCCGTATTTAGGAGCAAACGCAGCCAATTTGAAAGTAACTGCAGCACGGGCAAAATTCCTGGGTAACTTCACATTTACTTTACTTTGTTTCAAAAAAATTCGCAGGAAATAATGCGTGGTATGGGACCTTTAACAAGTTTTTAAGTGCTGTTACTTTTGCAAGAAAACCCGCTTGTAATTGTTCCAAAGTATGAAAGATATAAAGTACATATGTGTACATCATATTAATGCAGTTATCAAAAAATATCACGCCTGGGTAACATGTAATAAGAGCAAAGCACTCGGGGAATACTTGGGTGACTTATTTTTTAATGTCCAGCTGATACATTTCAGTCTGTAAGGATGAAGTTATGTTCATTAGGAAAAAGGACGGGATGCATTTGCCGCTATTATCACAATGCAAGGTCAATATCTGCGTAACGAAGTTGATCAGCTGTTAAAAAGCCACCTAAAAATTTCGTCAGTAGTAGAAAAGTATCTATCGTGAAGCAATTTTATTTGTAAATAAAGTATCCTTTACATAAGGTTGTATTAAGTCCGTACTCTTTAATCCAAACTTAAAGAAACAGTGGTTGACATTGGATCGGAAGAGGGCTTGTTCAACTTCCCAATTGTCTCCAGCAAGAGACAGGAACCGGAAAATGAACGGTCCCTTGAACTGCAACGGTGCTCACAGACAAAAATCCGAAACAACACACGGCTGTAGCAAGTATGATTTCCGCAAAACGTGTTGCCCTCCAGCCATAGACACTCGGCGCTTGGAACCAGTCTTTTTATTTTCCTCAACCTGTTTCTGTTTTAAACAGTGACCCATGAATTGTCGAACGTTCGACCAATCATCACAATAATTTAGATGGGAACTTACTAAGACGATTGGTAAGAAGGTTTGGGGGGTAGGGTGAGGGAGTAACTACGGAAGTAGGATGACGTCATTTTTCAGCGTTTTATTTTTTTTTGCTTTAAGTTTGTTCTGCATGTTGATCATAAAAAGAAACAGAAATGCCGAATAAATTTGGCGACTCAGCTTTCAGTTCCCTTTCCCCCACCCTATTTCCATCTTTATCGTAGTAGTCAGCAAAGGCTGTAGTTTTTCTGTTTAGTTTCGTTTATTTGAGTTGACTCGCTGTAATTTCCGAGAAGAGTTGTTAAACATGGATCTAAGTAAACCTGTGAAATGTTCAGAGGAAAAACTTCATGTCCTTTCGTTTTGATTGTCCGGCATGATGTTTTTCTTCGATACCTAATTCAGTAATCAAGTGATGGAGACCATATCTGAATAGGAAGTGAATGTGTTTTACACCATTACTCGCCTCGTACTTGAACTATCATCAACTAAAACTTTTGTTCGTCGAGTAACGTTGGCACTCTTACTGTGGACTACCGGGTACTTGTGCTATCATTTTCGTTTTAACAACAACTAACGTTTATGCAGACTGACTTGAACTGTCAGAATGCAGTTATCGTTTGTCAAGCGACCTTTAGAAAATCTTTGCTGTTGTGAAGACCGGTACTTGAGCTGTAACTAGCTGTCATTGTCGTTTAACGAGTAACGTTGAAAGCTCTTTAATACCTTATGTAGACCTATACTCAAGCAGTCAGTCTCGTTTATTAAAAAGCAAGTGGCTTTGACAAACTTTTACTTTAGACCGGTACTTGAACTATCATTCTCGCTTAACGAGCAACTTCGAGAAACTCAGAGAGCCCCCGGTACTGGAGCTTACATTCTCGTTTGTCGAAAGACACTAACAGTTTGACCCTCTTTTTCTGCTTAAAACTTGAAAAAGGGAGAAAATATCCACAATAACTTCCTCTGCTTTAGAACCAACCTTGTTCCCAGGCTTTTTACGAATTGATTTTTTTAGAGAAATGCTCACTTCTAGGGTAAAGTCTGGGAAATATTAGCGAGTTTTTATATAAAGAGGTACAACAGAAAAAGGGGGGACGCCCCCCCCCCCTTGGGCCCACCTCTGGCTACACCCCTGCATCATACATATTGAAACATTTTAAAATATTTCTAAAAATTGTCATCCGCAAATAATTCAAATATCACCAGCAATACAAGTTCATGATTATGTACGTTCATTGTCACCTGAATAGCTTTGGAATCAATTTATACTGATTTATATAAAACTGTTAATAAAGTATCTATCACTTTGCAAAAACAGATAAAAACATCTTTACATATAAGTTTGCAAAAGCCTAAACCAGTAAGAATGTTTATATTTTGAATGAGGACTTGCGCGATAGTTACTGGTTTGTTGTTTTCTGTGTATGACTTAGAACAAATCATGGATATTTGCCACGAGGTTTGCATCTAGAAACGCCATAATGCAACCCCCCCCCCCCAAAAATAAAAACGTCACGATGACGTCTCTAAAACACACTTTTTTCTTCATAAGAACAAAATTTATGAGAACACCCAGGCTGAGATTTGGCTAAAATTTTATGGAAACGTATGGGAAAATTAGGAACAACCCAAGGCTCAGCCAAATTTTCTTGGTTCTTACAAAAGAAACAGCGCGTATTTGACTGATTAATCTCACTTCTTGAGGCTACTCAGTGACAAAGAAAGTTTCGCCTAGTACATAAAACACTGAGAAAAGTGGATATTCCGAGCTTGAAGCCGTTACAAGAACCAAACTTGAAACGGATCCAAAAAAACCTCGGATAATTTTCGAAACCGAGGAACATGATCGCTTCCAGGTTTGTGGGCTCAAACTGCAAACGACAATTCTGGTGGTACATGGTCACGTGACCAGGCTCCTGGCGGTTTGCGATTCACGTTTTCAGCGTGGGAAGGAGGTATTTTTCAGGTAGGTCACTTAACTTAAGACTTTACCACTTCTATTACGAATAATTACATGAAAAGGTATATAGTTTAATTAAGGATCATCTTAACTTTTTATGGAATACGGTTTTTATGCTCGACGTTGCGAACAAAAATGGTGGCCACATTTCAGCACTAAGCAGCCGCCATGAGTACTTAATTAATGCAAAACGCTTAAAAGAGCTTTTTAATATGATAAACGTTAAAACCTTATTCAAGTACAACCTCTAACTGTTGATTGGTGTTTGCGGTAGAAGTACAAACCCTTTATCTGTTATTAATCTATCCAATGCCGTAATGGTTTCTTGTTGCTGTGTATAAAGCAAAAATATAATATTTACGGACATTTTTGACTTGATGGAGAAGAACTGAAGTAAAGCTTTATTTGGAAAGTTAATGGAAAGTCTTTATTGGAAAAGTTCTTAAACTAAGTTATAAAAATAAGTGTTAGAACTTGAGAGGCCTTGAAAAACTGGCCCGCTTGCTGTGTTCATTTAATGATTTACGGAAGCAGTCGGGAACTCGCAAGTTCACTCGAGAAGTGTGAAGAAACAATCGGCCGCGCCTCGTGCTGTTCCGTGTTACGTGTGCTTGCAAATTACCACGTTTTTAGCACTCGACCTTGTGGCTTGTGCACTACTATGGCGCTCAACTTCTGACGAGGCACGAATATAATCGATCAGTAACGCAGAAGTATATCTGTACTGTAGCGAAATTGAGAAATGTTAGTTTTTCTTATCAAAAGATCGACTTTCACGAAGAAAAATTTCCCAAACAATTTTTTAAAATCCGTCTGCTACTTGAAAAAAATTTTACTTGGTCATATTGACTGAGCTTTTGTAAGTCTTGAAATTTCCACTTTGTGTGTGATGTGTACATATGTTTTTTGTTGGCGAGGGGTAGGGTCGGAAGAAGGAGGGGGGAGAGAAGGGGGTGGGGGTCGGGTGTTGCTCAAACCACACACTGTGAATAGTGACTCAGACTCACAGTATGTTAATATTTTAGGTTTGATTAACGAAAGCGCCAATACCAAACTACTTCACGAGCTTCGTTTTCCGAAAGCCAATATTTCAAGTAGCTGTAAAATAGGAAAATAATTGCCACGTTTTTTTTATGAAGTATACAATTTTGTATGAAACTTTTCATTTAGTCAAATGCCAATGTATGACAGTTTTGTTGTAATTAATAATATTGTCTAAGGAAATTGTGCTACTTCCTGATCAATTAAAAATACAGCATTACTCGATTATACACAGTTTATTTTATAAGATTCGGCTTCAAATTATTCTTAAGATCTTGTTTTATATATGATTGAAAGAACTGTTCTAATTGAAACTCAATTTTTTAAAGGTAAAACATGTGTGCCCCATTGTTGTTATAATGTTTGTTCTTATAAACATGTTTTTATGTAAATATAATTTGGTCCTTTGTCAGATTCTTGTGACATTTACTTCCCTGAAAAATAAAAGAGCCGTTTTGATAAATGTAATTAGATGTAACCACAAAAGTTTATTAATACTATTTCCTACTTTTCTTATTAGTGGGCATCGTATTGACTAGTCATTTAAGATACACAGATGAAAGAAAAATCACATGCAACAAAAGTTAAAATAACCTGACGAAAATAGTCAAGTAATAGAAACAAATTTTACTTTGAAACTTTGTGCTTAAACTTGAAAAATTAGAAGAGACTAGCAAGTAAAATGAAGTACTATTTCGGTTGTAAAATGTTTCCGGAGTGAGCACCGCATGCAAATTTTAAAGATCGATTGAAAATGCGGCGTATCTATATCCTGTAATCGACTGTTTGCGCATGCTCGTTCAAGACGTAAAAGACGTCGACTCGAACGTTTGTCACTGATTGGTCAAACAAGAAATTTTTTCTGAAGTTATGTTGAGACTAATGAGGTTTTTGTTGAGTTGGATTTGATATTGATCTTGGGCTCCACCTGTTGTTCGAATTGCGTCACCTGTGACAACTAACAACATGGAAACAATGTGGGGGCCATTCATCATCGCAAGCCACGTGGTCCAAACACCCATTCATTCATCGTGCGAAAACAGATGCAAAAGCGTATCGCATGATCCTTATCGTCCCGTTAAAACCAAGTTTAACCAATCTTGAGGTTTAAATTTCATAAATGCTCTACCTCTAGATTAACTCTGCAAGTTTTTGAAATCGGAAGGCAATCATTTAGTCAGACTTTGCTCTTCTGTCTTCGATACTTATCAAGCACTGGCAAGCTTGTCACTGGATCAGTGAGTTGACCACTTCGCTACAACCGCTTGGGCTCTCAACTGAGTACACAATTCAGAGGGAACTGGTCTTGAACACAAAAGGTATAGTTGTAAAGAAATGATTTACAATCGCTTTCCTTAAAAAGGGTTCCCTGTTAATGTAAATATAACTTTTAACCGCGCGTGCCATCAAAACCATAACGCAGAAGTGTTTCCACGCAATTGATAACAGTAAATTTGTGTCCAGTCCCTGCGAGTTATGTTAGAGGTGTGAATTAACACTGCTTGCCTGATCATGCCTGATCACCTAAAAGTAATGGATTCAAAACTTTGTTAACGAAGCCGGTCACTTTTGTTGGATTACTGGTAAAACACCATAAAAATTCAGCACAACTCAAGTGTGAAATTTAGTATCAGAACTTTTAGCGCCATGTAGATCGATTATCAATGGAAACTTGGGCCGATACTGCTATAGCTTACCGAAAAACGCCCACAAACCACTGGTTTTGCATGCCATTCTTAATCACTCCTTAAAATCTTCTTAAGTTACGTTTTCAGAATGTAGAGGGTAAGAATTATGTGATCTTTATAACCACTTACAAAAGCGAAAGAAAACATGATGAACCCTTTATTTGTATCAGATCAGTACAGGCCTAGCGGATAGAACTAAACAGTAAAATAGTAATATTACATATACAAAGAGGTTTAGATTTACAAACAGTGTACTATGGACTCACAACTAACGATAGTACTATCTCCAACCTGAAACAAAGAGTCAAACTCTAGCTAAATCTACCAGAATGTGTTTCGGGCGAAGTGTCTAGCCTGAATGTGAAGGCTCTCATTTTAATTTTAAAAATATGACTGTATCAGTGCAAACACGACGACAGAACTCTTTGTTCAGCCCTTATTGGACAATAACAGCAGACGGTGATCAAACACAACTCAGATAGGTTTAGTCTTGAATAAATTTTCGATCAGTGATTAAAGATACGTCTAGAAAACTCAACATTTAAACTCAGAAATGAGTTTCTAATATTGTATTAGTTCTGCTACGATTAAGATCTCTATTTCACATTCGGTTGAGCCCGTTTACTCTCGTTTTTGAATAATAACTCATCTTTTGTTCTAGATACAATTCGGTAACAAAAAAGAAAATCAAAATGCAGATTTGAAGTTTAGTGATGGCTTTAGCTTTCCGGCAGCATAACCAAAACAATTTTTCGAAAGTAAAAGAGTTCGAAAAAAGAGGTAGACTAATTTGTCAAGAAGACTGACCAAATTGTGCACATGGTTCTAGAAAGCTGTTGCTTAGGTCGTTAGGGATTTATCTTAATAGAAAAAGTAATTTTTACTATTATTTACAGTTTATTTTATATCTTGTAAACAAACTTAACAAAAGCTTAGCGTCTCAGTTCTTCCCAGGATATGGTTTTGACTAAACAATAATGTTTATCGATCTTTAAGCACGCACACGCACGTCGGTAAAGTTGAGAAAGTCCACGTTGATGTTACAAAGTACAAAGGCCAAGGCGGCTATAAAAGCTCCGGACATGGGGTTCTGCACGACTGCCTTATATTGAGTGTTTACTGCATTCCACTGTCGCCCCTAAATATTCTTTCATTTAGTGACCATTTCACTAAAGATACAATAAGTGTTTAGGCTAATAAAGTATCGAGATAAATAGATAAATAGATTGAAAGACAGACCATCAGTCAGACAGACAAATAGATAGATAGATAGATAGATAGATAGATAGATAGATAGATAGATAGATAGATAGATAGAT
>JAOBRG010365337.1:2199-12239 GCA_027574985.1 Umimayanthus nakama | reverse complement strand
CTTTTGGATTAACTTTTGAAAAGTTTAAGTAGAGTTTATATTAGTATTATATATGGTTAATAGCATTCTAGATTGCATTGATACTATTTGTTTGTATATATTTTAAAGTTTCAGAACATTTTTGAAATAAAGCCATTTTCATTATTATTATTTTCATTACTATAGAAACAATAATGTTCTTTTAAGGATTCGAAAAAGGTTTTTTGGCTTTAAGGATAAAGGAAGACACAGCTGTAGGACACTTCATCAGAAGAGTTAATCAAACCATAATACAGGACATACTTTGTTAACGACCCACTGCTGAGTGTCCGGCGGCCACAGCTCGGGATCTCCTTTCCTCCTCTTCCTGTCCAAAGAAAGCTCTGGATACAACACAAGAGACTCGTACTTCTTGAACTGGAGGAAGCACTTGTCTCGTTCCACCTGCGCCATCTGAAGACCCTCGGCGTAAGACAGCCTCTGGGCCGGCTCCATTTCTAACTTGATGTCCTGTCGCTTGCCACTCGATGGAAAACCAGCCACGGCTCGCCACAATGTTGGTCTCTCTTTCCCCTTCTCATCATCCCCCAGCGGTTCACGTTGAATGATTTCCTTCTCTTCCCACAGGGACACACACGTTGCCTTGTCACAGTTCAGCTGAAGGGCCATCACTGGAATCAAAGTTTAAATCAGTTATTCTTAATCCCGAAAGTTAAATGTATTTAAACACCAGGGCATAGTTGTCAAAGGTGGGTTAAAAAGCAAAAGTTTAAACTATAAATTCCCTTTTCAAAGCCTGGTTTCCACGTTACAGTCTCTGACGTAAGGATCGTTTCTGTCACAGAGGTTTTGTCACACGATCGCGAGGCAAGGATAGAACGCAGTTCCATCGGGACGATCGAGTCGCTTCTGACATAAGGAACGTTTCAAGCAATTGCAAGAGTGTTTCGATGCCGACAAGATACTCTGCGACAGAGACGATCCTTACGTCAGAAAATACTATACGGAAACTAGGTTTTAGAACTACGTCCGTCTTTCTGAAGTACTGTAGTTTGTTGTACACTTCAAGATAACTGTAAAATTATGCAACTGATGGTTCGAAATGGCACCCAAATTAGTCTTAATAGAGGTAAACCCAATCACAGGCTAAAACTTTAATCCTCTGTTATTGATAACCCAATTTTGAACAACCAGGCCTAACTAGCGTCGATAACAAGATATATACTCACACAATCGATAACCATTAAGTAATCAGTAAGCTGACATTGCTAAAAGCAATTTTAACCATCACAGTTTTAAACAAGTTAAAAGGTGAAACATGCTCTGTTTTTGGCAAAAATAACTCACCGTGCAGTGGTTTAAAATCCTCGCCGTAAGATAACCAAATCTCTTGATCATATTCCAAGTCCTGTACGTCAGAGATCTCCTCCCCATCTCGTGTGAACACTCTCCGAGCAATCATCCTTCCCGCGGGGCCACTCCCGGCCTGTACCATCCCCTGACAGGATGCACACGTGTCCAGAAACCTCTCCATCATTTGTGTTCTGTCCTGGACGCCTTTCTCCGCCTCACGAAGGTTGAAATGGACCACAGTCTCACCATCTGATTTTCCGTTTTCAAAGACCTAGTGAGAAAACCATATTTTTTAGCGCATTCGTTTTCAAAGCTTAGCTCTAATGGAAGCGAGATCCAGAGCAGAAAAAGCCCTGTAGCCACAAGTTTTAAACTGATAAGACTTTGTCTTGAGTAAAAGTTTTTTGTTATATCTCTTGTTTCTGTACCAACTTAAAATTTCTTTATTAATGGGAGTCCTAAAGTACACGCATTAGTCACCGATATGACTGAGTCTTAACATTACAGGACGGATGTACCTTGACACGTAACCCTTGCTTTCCCAACAGTCTACTCTCAGGATTGATTTCTGATATGTGAGAAAACTTGTGAGTGTCCAGCCCTGTTGATTCAGATTCTTGTTGTACCAAACTTTCCATCTTCTTGAGTTGCTTCTTCAGTGTAGGTATTACAGCAGAAAGCTCGTTGATGTGTTTAGTAACCTGCGTAGAAAAGTAACACAACTATGTCACGTAACACAGGTGCTATGCGCTACATACAACCGAGAACTCATTGATGTGTTTAGTAACCTATGTGGAGAAGGTAACACAACTTTGTCCTGCTAACGCACAGTGTAGGTCATACGGCGGAGAGTTCATTGATGTGTTTCATAATCTGTGTGCCCGGGAAAAGTAACACAACTTTGTCACGTCACACATATACTGCGGATCTCGTATCCTGGTAACACACAGTGTAGGTCTTACAGCAGAAAGTTCAATGATGTGTTTTGAAGCTTATGCATGCTTATAATAGTACCATCATAAAAATACAAGAATGTCCTAACTTTTGAATCGGTTGAAGAAAACCCATAACACGACCATTCATTTTTTATCCCTTGAAGAGTAGAAGTGTTTGGTGTTACTTGTTTCTTAGAAGATTCAAGATTGTTTTAATGATGCCTTTTATTAGATACAATAATGATAAAAATACAGTAAATTCACATGTTTTTGGGAATTGACTAATTATAACAGTTAGAATGTCCTAACTTTTGTACCAGTTGATGAAAACCAATAACACGACCATTCATTTGGTATCTCTTGAAGATTTAATAACATAAGCATTAATTTCAAGTTTTATCTCTTGGGGAGTACAAATGCCTAGCGTTTCTACTTTTCAGAATTAAAAAATTGAGAAATAAAATGTTTTCTTTTTATTATTGAAAATGTAGATACCTCTCCCGACTCTTCCTTTACTTCTTCTTCGCTCATCGACATAATCTCCTTTGACATCACGCTCTTGTTTTCCAGTCTAAGTTCAAGCTGCAGAAAATAAATATAAGTTAAACAAAGATGGAAAGGTCAGATAGACACTTCATGCAGTAACAAAAGTGACTTTGACTTAAGGCCCTGTTACACTGCGCAATATTCTCAGAGGCAAGTTGCCAGCAAATAATTGCACAATGTAACATGGGTTGTCTCGCAATATTTTTGTTGCACTAAGCATTGCACGAAGTAGAACTCAGCTCTACTTTTTGCAATGGATTGCAGCAACTGGCAACACCACTGCATAGTGTGTTACTCCTCCAGCATTTTTTCCCACAATTTAACGGCAGTTTTAACAAGGGCAGATGTGTAAATTTCTCGTTTTTCGTGACCTGGAACATTGCGAGACAAGTTGCTGACAAAAATGGGCAGTGTAACCCGGCCATAACACCCAACCTCGGCAATTTGCAATGCTATATTTTCAAGCATTGCGAGACAAGTTGCTGAGAAAAGTCGCAATGTAACATGGCCGTAACACCCAGCCTTGACAACTTGCAACGCTTCAATTTCAAACATTGCGAGACAAGTTGCTGAAAAAATTGCACTGTGCAACAGGGATTAAATAAAAGGAAACATGGAAGTATGAGATTAGACTGAGAAATGCTTCCACACGATAAAAGGTTAATTCACACAACAATTGTTCATCTCAAGTTGTCCTCTAGATAATGATAGTGTCACAGAAACCATCTATCCCTCCCACAAGTTTCACCTGCTAATTATAAGGTCTGCTTTGTCATAGCCTGTCCCTCAAACTCATAAGTAGTAGAATAATAACAAATCCTCACCCCCTCCCCCCACCCAACCCGACCCCTCCCTTATCTCCCACCTGCTCCTTGTAAGCTTGGCTCTGTCACAGCCTGTCCCTCGTACTCATCAGCAGTACAGTTACAACATACCCCCCACCCAACCCCCCTCCCTCATCTCTCACCTGCTCCTTGTAAGCTCGGCTCTGCCTCAGCCTGTCTCTCGTGCTCATCAGCAGTGTACCAATGAAGTTCTGCGCTCCCTTGGGGCTGAACCTCTCGCCACCTTTGGTCACCCAAACAGGACCCAGCACCACAGTCGTCATTGGCTGGAGAATTCTGTCCAGAACTGGAGCTGGAATAGAACAAACAAAAACAACACATTAAGATGAGAAACACACTTAATTTCTTCTTCCAACTTGAAAACATTTTTCAGTGTAGCAAATGAAGTTGTTACTTCTCAGTCCAGAACATTTAGAGGAAGAACTCGTGGTCTGAACCTGGTTCTTTTGCAAAACTGTCCCTGTCGCAAAACATATACCTAATTAAAACTTTTTTTTTTACTTGCTAGCTTACCGGTATTCAATCAATCTGCAAGACGGACACCTTGCGCTCGCATGGGACTATGAATCCTGTTTACACATTTTCCTATTAGACCTTTTTCTTCTCATCAGATGTTGTTTTTTGTTTTGTGTATTTTATTTTGTATTCCTGTGAGTTGTTCTTGTACTTGATGTTCCAATAAAACTGACAATTAAAAATAATGTTAAGCTTACTCTCTGCAAAACTCTTGACCTCCTTGCCATCCCAATCAAACAGCAGACGAGCTCCAGATTCCAAGTTGAGTTTCTTTGTACAGTCATCTAGAAACTATTTAAACACAGAGTAAAAACAACTAATGAGTTAAAATATACACCAGGAGTACTTAGCAAAGTTTAATTATGATCTATGAGCCATATTCCAATCAATGAACCACAAAACAATAAAAGAAGTATTAAAAACGAAGATATAACAAGGATTGTGGTTTAGAAAAAATTATAACCATTAGGCAGTTTTCGAGGAATTGGAAGGTATATGGTGGTATTAAGTAGTAAACACAGATTTCTGTAAGCAATTTTACAGACTCAAGTCCCAGTTGTATGGAGTTCATTAGTATTGGTACTAATGTACGTAATAAGCCAAATGTTGGATGCTGTTTGTGTTCCAAGAGACATTCTTGTTCATCATTAGCTCAGCCTGAATTCTTAAAAGTAACATGGTGGTATTGCTGTTAGTAGATTTAGCATTTTTTCATGACTTACAGTTGCCGTGAAGAATTATGTCGTATTGATAACTTCATGAACTGTTTTTAATTATTGATTGAACGTTTTGATATTTGTTTAATGATGTTTTCCACTACTGCATGTGCAGACTCAAGCTGGTACAAATTAAGATTGCCCTTGGTTTTGGCAACTTGAGTACATGTAAAAAGAAGATTTGATTATTGGTTTTGTGGGACTGTTGTATATCCAATAGCAAGAACACCTTATATAGATACTGTGCATCATTGACAAACTAAGGCCTGCAATCTTTAGATTATTGACCTTCTTGCTTGACAGTATACTGATAATAAAAGGTTTTGTTTCAGTAGTTTACTGTCAGTTTTATTCACCCCTCCCTTTATCCATCTAATACAAGTTCACAAACCTCATTAAATCTGCCAGCCACTATCTCCACCCCTTCTGAGCTCTCCCCATTCCTAAACACACGAATCCATCTAATAGAAGTTCACCTACCTCATCAAACCTGCCAGCCACTATCTCCACCCCCTCTGAACTCTCTCCATTCCTAAACACAAGAATCCGTCTCTTTTGACTCTCTACTAAGCTCTTCATTCGCCGGGACAGCGATGGGCGAGTCTTGCCTCTGGTCTTGTCCTCTGGAAGGATCACTCCACTCAGCGTCCAAGATGCAGCCCTCCTCATCTCTTCTCGATCTGTTTTACATTAAAGATAAGCAGGCCATAATGCTTTCATCAAGGCTTACTTAATATGAACAGGAATAGTTATAATTGACTATAATTACAATACAAGTACAATAGTTGCCTAGCTCACAAACTCCACTGCAATGGGTCCTACTTTAAACCCAAGTGATGGAAGTTAACATTTACCTGACTATCTACGCTAGTTAACCTATAACCTCAACAATCTATTTCATGCTTCAGGTTAGCAAATTTGAAACGTTCATCATCAAAATGAAAGTGGCTTTTTCTGTTGTCAAATTTTAGAAAAGTTGACCGAAGGAAATTGGAGAAACAGGTACAAGAAAATTGCTGATAAAGTTACAAAATCCAGGTTTTGCAAGGTTAAGAACTGCATGTACAATCGAGCAATGGCAGGCACACATATAGAAAGAAAACTATATCAGGCCACCTTAAACCAGCTTAGCCCAACACTATTTTAAATTGTCTCAATACTCATGAATTACCTCACAAGGTTTCTCAAAAGTAAGGTGACTTCAAAAGTCCCATCAGCTCTGAATAGTGGTTCATTGTTATTAGAAGCAGACAAAGAACACTTTAAAGCCTCCTCATTCTATCATTTCTGCATTAAAAAAATCTCACCTCTTAAAGCCTCATATGGATCCTTGAATGGTTCCCCGCAGGACACATAGATGTCAATGTCTCTCTCCAGTTGGCTAGCAGATGTAACAGGTGTCCCGTCAGTCAGGTACAACTGCCGTGCGGCAGACACAAGGCCCAACCTTGCAGTGCAAGCATCCAATAGCTATAAAGTTTCAAAGCAGCATAATTGTATATTTAAAGCAACAATTATTAGTAATAATCACAACTTTTATTTGTAGAGCACTAAATCACTGCTAATTGCTCTTAGCACTGACATATCAGCTGTTGAAAGTTTCACTTTTTTTTACAGTTTAACACTGAAATTGAATATATCTGCTTACATATACATAACTATTATCATTATAAACACTTTTTCTTCATGTTGGCAAGAGAAATAATCAAGTAATTCCTCGATCATCTTGTGCAGAAAGCAGCAGCTTAGCCGCTGCCCACCAGGCCAGCTATGAAAATCCAAATTTTCTATTTTTAGAGCTCGTGACTGCTGTTGTGATGCCTGCCAATGAAAAAACATGGGGCCTCTGAGGCCGAGAAACTGTCAGCGATTCTGTGTGCTCTGTGTGTTAATTGCTATGCAGCTTAGTATGCATTTATTATTGGTCGGCAAGATTGGAAATTGCTATAATTTCAATTAGATCTGGGCATTGTTTATGGATAAAACTATGAGGATGTGCCGTTCAGCGACATACAAAGTATTTTTTGCAACCAAGAAACACTCAGGTAAAAATTATAACTTTAAATCTGAAATTGGAAAGGAAAAACACATTACCTGGTCTGAAATTGAGTACTAACAAGAGTTTCACCACAACAGCAGTATACGCCATCAAAACAACTGAAAAGTATCACTGGGATTATCACCCATTAGCACTGTCGCCATTTCTTCTATCCCTGGGAGTATGAGCAACAGAACATAGAGTCTGTCACTGTACACTGTACCTACCCACCTGAATCAGATCCAACGGACTTGTGACACGAGCATAGTTGTCTCTGTTCCCATTCTGGAATGCACGGACACACAGGATGGGTGGAGTCTTCTTGTGCAGTGGTTTGCTCTTGCGTCTGGTACTGCCAGTACTAGACACTGCAATGGCACACCAAAGGAAATAAGTTACAGCCAGCCATTATTATTATATCAATTCTAAAATCAAAGTGCAAAAAATGGAATCTTAGAATTGCACATGACTGTACACATGTACGTGGGATTGTAAAACAAAAAGTGACACAATAAACTGAATATTTGTATTGTTTGCACTAGGCAGGGGGTGGCTGAGTATCTGATCCCCACCCCACCCCCCTGCCTTGTGCATATGTTACAAATGTTCACCTTATTATGTCACTTTTTGTTTTATAATCCCAGTACAAATCTTAGTTTAATACTTACAGAAGACAGCACATACCTGAGCCATAAGATGTTCTTGATGATTGCGAGGCAGTAGATCGAGAGCTCAAAGAACCAGACCTAAACAGAAACAAGTAAAAATATCAGTTAAGGACAACACTATAATTAACAATATAAATGGTTTGTTAAACTATACGCTTGCTTGCAACCCATATGTTCTTGTCTTTGTAGCTTGTTCATTATAAAGTCTATGCTGAGATCAGAGGGGTCACTCAATGACTAAAAATTTTCCCAACCATTTTACAAGGAAATTACAGAGATGGTTATAAGGGGAATTCTGCGATACATTATATATGTGATGTGTTTGCCCAGGGCTGAGAGGGTTACAAGGACTTTGCCCAGTTTCAGGTTTTCACACAGCTGACTTCCCCACACACTAACCTGTCCCTTCCACACAGCTGGCTTCCCCACACACTAACCTGTCCCTTCTTGGTGGGGCTGAAGTAGGCCTCTTACGCCGCTTTGGTGCTGTTGTGCTCTCTCTGTGCCCCGTCACCTCACCCCATCCAACAACGACATCTTGTGGTGGGTCCCAAGCATTCAAGCTGTGATTCATAACTTCTCTGTGGTCTCTGTATCTTTGTGATGTCACTGCAGACTGTGGCCTGCGGGACTTTCTGGAACTGCCATTGGTTACAGAATACGGAGAAACTCGTACTTCCCTAGTATGTGAATTAACAAGGGAGTGTACCATAACAGACTTTTGGATATGACTGTGAGTATGTGTTTGATTATGATCATGACTTCAAAGCTTTTGAACTTGGGGTTATTAACTTCAAGATCTTTAGCAACTCTCAACATTTAAGTTATAGATTTAACCTGAAACCAATTTTTTAAACTCCTGCTAAGAATTTGGCTGTACAAAAAAGTTTTAAAAAGTTGTATCCGTAGTATCTAATGGTCTTTTAAATGTTACCTTTAGAGTTCCTTTTTCTTACAGCACGAGTAATTTACAATTATAGTAAGGCCAAAGCCAGAGGCTTAAATGGCTGGGTTAGCTGAAAAAGTGCTTTATATATTTGTTAATTAAATATAGATAGATGACACATGTTGAACAATACACCAGGATAGGATCAACATTTTGTCAAGTCTGGTGTCCTAAATTCAAGCTCTCTCTTTGGAGCGAGGGATGTGGTGGGGTTAGAGTTATAAAAGTGACTGCCTTAAGATCTGTCAAACAAGTCTATACATTCATGATCTTCATATTTGCACTTTGAAGTTGCCTGGCTTAAAAATAATTTATAGACAAAACCACAGTCTAATTAAAAATGGTGTTGACTATACAGTAGATTGCAAGCATTCTGTCAAACAAGTCTATACATTCATTCACGATTACTTTCATATTCTACTGTACCACAAGCTCTCTTTCGTCTTCTTCTGTGCATTCTTCTAGCTTTCAACAGTCCTGCTCTCTTGACCTGAAGAGGGCAGGACCGCCGAAAGCTAGAAGAACGCACAGAAGAAGACGAAAGACAGCTTGTGGTACAGCAGAATATGAAAGTAATTATAACTCCAACCATAATGGCCCAAATAGAGAACATTGCAAAGAATTAGGTTATGAAAGCCCAGAACGAGCACAAAATTTGATAGGTCTTACAGTAGGACATTTCCAGCTGTTTGAACGAGTGCCAGGTATTGCTGGGTCTGGTGGTTCAATACTCAACACGTAACAATCTTAGGTCAACTCTTGTTTAATAAAAGCTGTGAAACTAACCAAAGATAAGCACTGATCCTGCTTAGAACAACCGAGCCCTGGGCCTGGACTGGGGCTAAGGCTCCCATCCGTTACGCTGCAAAGTCCGGAGATAAACGACGGCCATACGAGAGCTCTATTTTGCTTGACAAAGGACTTAACGTTGTCTAATGGCTGACCTCTACAGACTGCTCGGGATATTAAGCCATCCGTATGAACGTCGATGACAATGAACTTTCAACGAGACAATTGTAGTTAATTAGCTTTTACTTTATATTTGAAAATCATACTTCTCTTCACGGGTTGGCGAGTCCTTCTGTATCTGGTCCATGTACTGAGCCAAAAGAATGTCCTCGTAACTTATCTGACCACTCATCCCTCGTTGTAAATAAGCCGCATTTGGCCTTCGTCTTGATTTGGTGGCCATTTTTATTCCAGCTACAACTTCAAGTGCAATTACCATACGCTAGCGTCGATAAACGGTCTATCCATTTCACAATCCACAGTTAACCCATCTTCTCCTCACGAACCACATAATAGGACCCTTTTACGAACTTCACTTATGAAAGATGGTGAACTTAAAAATATTTATCCCATCAAAACAGAATCTGTTTTGACAATCACTTGTAACTTGTCCGCCATTATGCTTGTCCGTTGCTACGAATGACGTCACATTTTGTCATTGCCGCTGACTGACAATGACTGTTGTCGCATAAACTGCACCTTTTTGTGG
>JAOBRG010365326.1:0-12239 GCA_027574985.1 Umimayanthus nakama | reverse complement strand
CCTCGGTAGTATAGTGGTCAGTATCCCCGCCTGTCACGCGGGAGACCGGGGTTCAATTCCCCGCCGGGGAGAGGACTAAGTCTTTTTAGATTCCACATTTTGTATTTTAACAAGAAACTGTTCGAGATCACTAATCGACTCTTTGTCGAAGATTCAAACCTCATCAGGTCCTCGGTAGTATAGTGGTCAGTATCCCCGCCTGTCACGCGGGAGACCGGGGTTCAATTCCCCGCCGGGGAGGGGCCTTGTCTTTTTTGATTCCCATATTTTGTATTTTAACAAGAAACTGTTCGAGATCACTAATCGACTCTTTGTCGAAGATTCTAACCACAACAAGTCCTCCGTGGAATAGTGGTTAGTATCCCCGCCTGTCACGTGGGAGACCGGGGTTCAATTCCCGCCGGGGAGGGGCCTATGTCATTTTAGAGCCATGTTTTGTATTTTAACAAAGAATGGTTTGAGGTCACCACTCAACGTATTGTCGAAGATTGATAACGTTAACAGGTCCTCGGTAGTATAGTTTCAAATGTTTTGAAACATTAATTATTTATTTCGTAGTATGTAAAACACGTTCGCAGCTCTGATACTTATGAACAAAGACCTCTTTTTAAACCGACCATACCTTGTTTAGTAATGAGGTCGTTTGTCATGTCTCCGTCGAAGTTCCCACACAGTCCGCAGACCTTACCCCAGTAATTACTGTTGGGGCTGAGCTCGATGTATACATTCGTACCGCGATCCCACACCACGTTCAGTCCGAGCGCGGCCTTGATGATAACGTACAGCCCAGCGTGTTCAATGGTGAATATTGCCCTGATTGACGACAACTTTGACACGTGCTGTATGGTGGGCGTTTCCTCGCCGCGAACCATGTGTATAACAGTGTCATACAACGTCACTGTCACAGACTTTGTGCACGTGACGCCGGAACTACCGCAGGGAATGTTCTCAGCGTCGATCCGGAAGGACTGGGCCGTGACGTTCGATCCGGGACATTTGTCAGTGGCCAGTACGTAGTTACAGCCCCCCTGGAAATCAAAGAGTTTGCCGTCGAAAGTTTTGTAATGGGGATCACCGAAGGCAGCG
This sequence comes from Umimayanthus nakama, assembly GCA_027574985.1. Classification (NCBI taxonomy): domain Eukaryota; kingdom Metazoa; phylum Cnidaria; class Anthozoa; order Zoantharia; family Parazoanthidae; genus Umimayanthus; species Umimayanthus nakama. Next base: position 11,153 of record JAOBRG010365326.1, on the reverse strand, counting down.
CACGTTGCTGAAAGAAACAGAATATTTTAACTCCTAATAATAATATTGTGATTTTTTGTTTACAATTACTACAAAAATTGATTGCAAACGTATGTGGCCAAGGGGTTGTGCTCCGTTGCGGTTACAAAACTGCTAAAACACCTAAGTATACACTATATGGGTCCTGTTAAGTGAACTTCCGTATTTCCCTTGTTTGTTCATTTTGTGAAGCGTTCTGGTTTCTAAACAATGCTGTGTTTAATTTCTTTGGCTGCTAAAAAATCTGTACGAACGTTGATTGTTTCTTGAAGTGTACCCTTTACCCTGCTGACGTGCAAATGGTTTCTTGCACTAAGTAGAGCCAGGTTACAAAAAGTTTTACATCAAGTTTATTCTATATTAGGTACAAAAGTTTCAGGACCTGCTTTGAAATGCATTGGAGTATGGTTTATTACCGGCAAGGCTTTTTTTTTGTTTTATTCATAATCAAATTCGATAGAATAAAATACGATACCTTTACATCTCTTGTTGGTGCACTCCCAGTCAGTGTTGTTGCATTTGCTGCCAAAAGAAATTAAGACATCTACGATTTTTTTCAGAATCATGATAACGTATTGTAAGGTTAGTTAGCCTGTTTTCACTAACTGTAAGGGTGCCTCTGACAGAAACAACTGTTATGAACCTTTTGTAAGCTTCAAACCATAGACACTAAGCTTCTAGTGAATTTTGTTTGAATTTCCGCATGATTATTGTTAAACAAAAAGGTTGTTTTTGTCACTGGTTGTAGTTTATAGAGTAGTTTTAAAAATTGTGGTAAGTTGAAGTGTTGTATGAGTATCCCAAATAACACCTTCTGAGCGCCAGCCCACGGAAGGAAATGGGCCCGCGCCAAGAAAGACAAAAAATTCACCTAACCCGGTAAGATTCGAATCCCGCGACCTCCATGTCATATCACAGATAGTTGTAATTTAGACTGCTGGACCCACTCTACGAAGAGTTGATAACTTTATCCAGCGGATAAATCTCTTTCCAGAGGATGCATTTGGCGGGTTCTTAATTCTAATTGATCATTGAACAAGTTAGTTTATCCACTGGATAGGGTTTTGTCCGCTGGATAAAGTTATCTGCACTTCGTACAACCAAACCCTAGTTCGTACACAGCTCGAATCGAAACGTTCTACAACACAAGTCGAGGGAAACCGACGAGGGCGAAAGATGAGGCGCAACTAAAAAAATCATAACATTGTCATTAAAACAACATTAGGTAGGATTCAGACTAGCTTCAGCACATATATTTTAGAACATACCACGAATTACAATCCTTCTTGATGACGTCACCATTTTTATAACTCTTTCCGTTGTAGTGACACGGGCAGCGATTGGTTGGGATGCATGTTCCGTTGTCCTCTACATATCCCTTTGGACAGACACAGCCAGACTTACAGATGTGGCTACTGCAGCCCATGTGCATGTTATTACACGTCTTCACGCATTGGGCCCCGCACTCTAACCATACCTTCCTTCCAGAACACGGGGCTTGAGCTGGAAAGTGGACAGAAATGTTTGGTTGCAGTATTTTGTATGTTTCTAATTGTTGTTGCCGTTACCTGTTTCTAAAATAGTTCTTTATCTCTATGTCTGAGCATTTGAAGGTTTTCGCTTGGACATTACGTTTTCTAGTTTGGTTTCCTTGAAATGTTTTGACTTCTGAAACACCATACCCGCCCATTCAAATCTAGACTTATAGTAATTCTTCATACGGGCTGTGTGAAGGTTGATTTTTATACGCTTTTGATTGGAGCCTTGCCAAATGACTGGCCCCTGTATGAACTTACCTTTGCAGATCTTGTTTGTGCAGACAAACTGACCGTTTTTACAAACACTGAAATCAAACAGATATGTTTTAGCCAAAACATTTTTAATCAAAATGACATATTTTAGGTGCCAGAAACTAATTTATTCATTTAGTGTTATTATAAAGTGATTCCAGCGATACTGACAAAATTAGTTGGTAATCGTAATTCAAAGATGCCAGGAAGACAGAAAGTCTTCAGTGGCTTCTAACAGGTTTGTTGATGATTTCAGGTCATCTTGCTTGATTGTTATATTCCAGAAAGGAACGACCACTGTAAAAATAGGTTTAACGAGTTTCGATTCGTTCGTCTGAGCTAAGTTTTATGTATGTTGCATTTTAATCTTATCACGATTATGAGCCTTTATTTTACGTTTCATATACTATCAGTTGAGCTCTTCCGCAGTACTGGAAGCGGATATAGTTATAGAAGTCCTAACCTAAAATATACAATAAGATTGATACAATCAAGAAAGAGACATAAAATAAAGCTACTTTTAAAAAATTATGAAAAAAAAGTTTTGAGAGCTAACTCGTATTTCTTACCAGTCATTGCATTTATTATGCTTGTGGGCGTTGTAGATATAGTGCTGTCCCTTGTCATCATAACACGGGCAATATGCAATCTTCACACACTTGTTTTCTCTTGCATCAAATAGATGGCCCGCGGGACATTGGCACCCAGCGACACACTTTTCTTGACAAGAATGATTTTTCAGAGAAAGATCCTTACACGAGGTTAAGCAGTAAGAACCACAATTTTTAAAAACCATACCATGAGGACACTGGGAAGCTAAAAGAGAGACACATGAAAAGGAGTTAAACGGTTCAAATCATAACTATGGAAGTGAACGTCACTAGGACACTAGAAAGCTGAAAGAAGAGAACGAAATTAATTAAAATTAAACAGTGTGAACAACAACTTGTAATACCAGAAGAAACTCAAAGGTTATTTAACTTTAAAGCAAAAAACCTCTATACATAAGGTTTTACAGTAAAGACGTTGATTCAAAGGACTTGTGTACTAATTGATTCAGGAAAATATATATGGTAACCTGGAGGAACGTGATAAATGGAAATATTTCAATACTTTCTTATGTTTTTTGTATATCAACTGAATCAACCCGTCTAGCTTGCCACAAGTTAAGCCTACTTAACTTGAAAAATATAACAAGGCTTAGACAAACACCAAGTGTTTTTATTGAGGTCTAGGTTGCATAAACAACTTACCAGAAACTGTGAAACTGCAGCTTTGCACAGTAAGATTATCAAAACTTATTATGTGATATTACCAGACTCCATACTGTCTACAAGCCGCCTCTTAATTATCGAACCTTCAACCTGAACCTCCTAGTGAAGACAGCTTTAAACTTAAAACTCTCCTATTCACTGTCGCTGATCTATGGAACACCTTGCCAGAACATAATAGAAAAGCACCTTCTATCAACTTGTTTAAAACAGTTTAAGATAGATTCGTTTGTCTTTAAAATTTCTTTACCTAGTTTCTTGTAACAGCCTTTGAATGGACTAGTTTTTGTTCTTAATTGTAAACTTCTGTGTTTCTTTGGACCTTAGGGAGGTAGGGAAGTAGGAGTGTGTCTTTACTATTGTTATTATTGTCTAGGTTTATCTATTTCATCATCATTATCATCATCGTCATTCGTTTTTATGGATCCAATTTTACTTACAACAGGTTCCATTTGTTCTCCAATCCAGAGCAAGACCTTGGCGCGAACACTGCTGGGCATACGCTTCCAGCACAGGACATAAGCAGTTTCGCTTCCCAGAACACGCACAAACGTCTTGCTTACAGTTTTCAACAAATGGCATCGGATCCACATAGCTGTGGCACGCCTTAAAAGGTGCTCGCTCTAGCTTGCTGCATTGCAACTCGGCATAGTTTTGATTCTGCTGGTACATCTCACAGTGTGTTAGACCAACTTGCGCCGTGACATCAGGACAGCTACTTTGGGAATCCTTCCATTTGTTACCAAAACTTACAGGAGAGTCTTCGATGCCAAAGTCGTCCTTGGTGTTAAAGTTGAAGTTTCCACACAAACCCTGGACTTTGCCAGAGTGTTGTGGACTGAGGGTAACAAACAAATTTGTCTGTCCGTCCCACACAACACTTATTCCATTGTCGCTCACAAACTCTACCAGATAGGTTGACAATTTCCTAAACACGAAACCCCTCTGGTTGTCGTAAACGGGCATTAGCAGATGCTTTTCTCCATTTTTCTCAGTATCGCTGTAATGGACAGTGACCGTGTCTTTGAGCGGGTGTTGTGGTACAAGGTCTATCGTTACGTTGTAGTACGAGATCTGGGCTGATTTCACACAGCTACTGCGACCAACTGCGGAGCAGGCAGCTGTGTCAATCATGACAGAGAATGTATCGGCGATGTCTTCCACGAGCTTGTATTTGCATTTGCCTTCAAACGAGTACGCTTTTCCATCAAAGGTTACGAAGTGAGGATCACCGTAAGAGTAGCAAGTTGCTGGAAAATTGAAACGTAGAGGAATTGTGAACACAACGTAATAGCAAATCCATGTTTGAAAAACAAGATACTGAACATACTCAGTCCAATCGTGTAATTGAAAGGTATATTAAGGAACTATTGCTTACCAGAGCATTTGTTTTTGGTGCAGTCCCAAATACCTCCCTTACACGTGCTGCAGTGTTCATGAAAATGAATAAATAACACAGTAGTTAGCTTTTTTGTTCTTAGGAACAATCTAATAACCAAAACAAAAAATACAAGATGTAATACAAAAAAAACAAAAATATCGACAAGTTAGTATCTCATCATCTCTAAAAGAAAGTGCAACGGGCGCAGAACGCTGCAGCAAGCTTTGTCTTGAACAGATTCTGTTCGTTGTATATATAGTATATACTAGAAGTACACTCGCTCTCGACACTAGAGCGCACACAATATAACGTATTGAAACTGGTACAAGAAGCTGTCCACAAAGACACATGGCCCAGCTTGCTTACACTAACCAGGCACAACCCTGGTCGGGAGCTGCGATCCTCTCGGGCCACGACTTTTAAGATTCCCCTAGTAAAAGGAACACGGCAAGATTTTGCTGCAAACGTGTTTAATGGACTTCCTGAAACTATGCGTTCCTGTACAAGTTTCGCAACCTTCAGAAAATAAACTTATAGAATCTTACAAGCATGGGCAAGTCAACGGCACCCTAAATATTAACACGTTAGCCGCAGTTGTTCAATCATCGACTACTTTTAACACTGTTTTCATTGTATACTAGAACAGTTTTATAGTGTATTTTAACAGTGTTTATACATACTCGAATAATTTTTAATGTTTTTAATATTATTTTTGTTGGCTGGTACTGTATCAAACTTGTAGTCTAGGTTTAAAATTTTATGTCATGTTTTAGTTTTAAGTGTGCAGATGTTAAGCTACTATGTAGAGATGCTGCAAATAAATCGTTGCTGTTATTATTATTATTATTATTATTATTATTATTATTATTATTATTGTTAGTATAATATCGAAATCAAAGGAAAATCTTCTGCAAACTGGATGTAAACTTTTGTTCATGTACTGAGTTAAATATCCCAATATTGCTATGAGTATTAAAATTGACTAGAACTTTTGCTAAGACGTCTTTTTATAAAATAGACGTTCTTGCTTCATCCATATGTATCAAAGACAGAACTTTGCACCAAATAATTAGTCAATAATCAGTCATGCGGTTTCATCTGCTAAGAAATTTTGGAGTTATTTAGTACAACATTTGCATTTCATAAGAGCTAAAGTTACCCGCAGCAAGTTATCTACCAAACGTTTTATGTTGGAAAGCAATAATCCCAGTCGCGTGAGTTTCGCTGCTTCTCTAGTATATCAACTTATTTTTTGCATTGTTTTAAGATAACACGGTTCCTTTAAAACTAACGGTTGGTTGAAATTGCACAATCTAGTAATAAATCTTCTTCTGTGTTTTAAGTTTAGCATTAAAAAAATGCCAGTTTTTTTTTTCCTTTCACGTAGAAAGTTTTGATATATCGTCGGGACTAGCTGCCAGGATCTACAGTACTCCACACTATACTGCTGGGATATTTAAAACCAGTCAAAGACTAGGAAACCAAGACGTATAACCCAAAGAATAACAAGCAAAACTTCGCAAACTTAAAACAAAAATTAATAAATGCAAACTTTATCGGTTATCATGTACATCATTCGTGTGTCCCATTTTGATCGCAGTCTTAGATTATCAACACAAAACCCACGGATGATATTCAAACATTCCGTTAACGTTTCATCTCTATCGCTGCTCAAGATCTATGGAAAGATGCACTTCTGATGGTTGCAGAAGAAGTTTATCAAGCGCTATTTAACTCACCAGCTGTTGCAGTCGACCTTTATCGTACTTCCACTTGCATAGTTATTGTCGTCATGCTTACAAGGACACTGGTCCCCGGACACACACCCATTGCCACTCTGAATAGTACCAGCAGGACAGTGACAGCCGTCAATACAGGTCTCTATACAAGTGGGCTGAAGGTCGTTGGCTTCACAGCTCTTAGGACAGGCAGGACCACACTCACTGTACACCTTCCCGTGGCCGCATTTCTTAGCTGCAAAACAGCAAAAGAAAATTGCAGGTAATCATGGCAATGGATGAATGGTGTAGAAAGTTGAGGGGAAGGGTTCGATTGAACCCCCCCCGCCCCCCTATGCTTTTGTGTGACTATTTTTTGGCTTATCCCCTCCAGGGTGTTTTGAGCAGCAAAACATGGAAACATAATTAATTACATATTATGTTGATACTTCATTTTTTCGCTTCAGTCCGTTACTACTTTATGATTTAAAAATGTGTCTAACTTGCCGTGCAACAGGCCTAAGAACAAATACATTAATATAGGAGCATGCGAGTTAATGTCTATTCTTGTTTTTTCAATATCAGTCACAATTTTGAGCAAAAACCAGTTGCGAATGCGAAAGGGGAACAATGACATTATCTGAAAGTAAAGTACAGTTTACTCAAATTTCCCGGCCGGACCCTTGTGTGACTTACCTCTTTTGCTTGTTACAAGTACGTACTGATTAACATTGCACAAATAACCAATATGTGTAAGGAAACCTACTGTTATTATTGAAAAAACACAACATAACTCTTGACAACAATTTTAAAAGGCTGACTGGGTTACCCAGTTGAAATAAGAGTAAATCAACCTAGCTAAATATTCAAAAACTGGAAAAGGAATTTTTGATGATAAACTGCTCTGTTTCGATTCCTTAAAGAATTATCGGGTTAAAAAAAATATTTATCAAAATTAATAATTATTAAATAATACTAATAGTAAAGATACGTGGCTTCTTAGAATATTAACGAGATACATGTTTGCAGTTTTTTTCTGAAGGATTCTTTCTTTTTCGGGGTGTATTATGAAAAGCAAATTAAACGTTCATTAATGAACACCAAGCTGAAAGCTAGTCATAAACCGTTCTTCTTTAAGTGGATTTACAAGCACAAGTGCCATCCTTTTCTTCTGCTCGCTTGAGCCTCATGATAGTTTGTTACAAGTGGAAATTTAGAAGTTGTCCAGTTGAGCAGTTGACTGTGGAAGTTTAGTTTTTTTCTCTTAAAATTGTCAGCTACCGGTAACATGACGCAAATTGACAAAAATCTTTAACGCACATTTGCACAGTATTCGTTGCCAGCTTTCTCGGTGAAAGTAGGCCCGCTTTAGTAGATTTCATAAATACATTTGCGACTTCGTTCTTTAAAATTTGAAAGTTGTTTCAATCAATTAAAATGTCAATAAACGATGAAATACTATCTCTTTCTGTATATTGCTATGTACTTACGGCATAGATGATTAGTTCTCCAGTTTAATGTGACCTTCATGTTTGCGCATGCTCGAGAGTACTGGGTCAGCGCCGCGCATGCACACCCTGAGTGTTGGGTAAAATTACACGAGCACACGTCCGCCTCGCACTTCTTAAAGTAATTACTTGGGTTGACTTTGCTGTGGCATGGTTGGAATGCATCCTCGAGGAGAACTGAGCACATTCGTCTAGCGGCATCCCGGATTGCGCCTTCAGCATTTTGACAGATGTCAGCGGGCTCTTCAGTGATAATAACACAGGACTCCCCTGGCTTGGGCATTGCCCAGCTATTACCAAATTCGTTTGTGGTCTTTGCTTGCAGCCCAGAAGCCATTCTGAAGTCGTCCCCTGGAGCACCATTGAAGTTGCCACACAAACCGCAAGTTTTATTTTTAAACTTTGCAGCAAGAGCCACATAAATACTTGTGTCTCCATCAAACTTGATCTCTAGATCGTCTCCCAAAGCTCTTATCACCACATAAGATAGGATCTTCGTGATAGTAACACCAGCGTCCTTGAGGGGTAAACTGACGTGTTTACCATTCACTGTTGTCACGTGTCCTGTTGCAACTCTATAGACCTTGTTATCTACATACAGGACCACGATTCGTCGACAGGATCCTGCAGCATCTGAGCATGCGCGATCGTTTTCCACGTGAACAGAGAACTGATCCGATCCAGGTTGACAGTCTTTGGCCAGTGCGTATGTACACTTGCCCATAAAATCAAAATGTTTGCCATCGAATGTGCGGTAGTGAGTCTGTCCCCACGTGGAGCACTGAGTTGTCATCTGTGGCGCCACCGTTAAGGCACGTGCTGTCGAACAAAAACATAATGCAGATTTGAAAGCGTATCCAGTTCAAAACATTTAGGCACAGTTTTAATTTGTTGATACGAGTAGGAGTACAAGTAGATAAACAATTGTTGCAAAACTATCTATGGACAGGGACGTTAAGCGTCGATCAAGCCACTCAATGTTCTATCTGAGGAATTAAAAGAACCTACGCACTTATCGATAAGTGCGTGCTAAGCCGATGTTGTAGACTCTCTTTTGATTTTTTTGTTCTCCACTTATTGAATATATACATTTGTTTGTTCGTCTCTAGCTGTATAAATCTTTAGCACTCACTGTATTCTCACTTACGATAGGTTATCTTTTTCCTGAGTTTTCTTCTTTAAACTTCACTCTTAATGGCTACCTTTGCAGACTAGCTCCTCATGACTGCTTACAGGCGGACCCGCACTCTTTTTCTATTCTTGGTTTGCACGTGACGTCACAGCCGCCATGTTGGTGTACAATAACAATAGAGCTGTAATCACATTCTTTTGTTGTATCCACCAACATGGCCGCCGTACCCTTTGTCGTTTGAACCCCGGAATATTGAGTGCAAACCAAGAACATAGTTTACAATTATGATGTATTGATGAAATTATTGAGTGCCAAATTAAATGAAGATTGTCCTTGTTGTTGTTATTGTTATTGTTGTCATCTTCACCCCTAGACAAAAGGGAGCCAGGCCTAGAAGGGAACACGTGTAGTATTGTATGTGCTCCAGCTGAGTACCATTTTCAGCAAATTGTAAACATTTAACAAAATAACGTAGCAAGAGAGATTCTATATCCATGTGTAGCAACAACTGTTACCAAGGTAAACAAAACGGGTCTGTTGCGCCTGCCAGGGAGTGCCTCTGTCTATGACTTCATATAACCAAGGATTTAAAAGAACAACTGATAGTTTTAGTTTCGGTTTTACTACTTACCCGTACGTACTACAACCTTGTTTCCTGGTAAAAGCGTGCCAACGTCCTCCTCAACAAAAGATACCTCTGTCGTGAAATATGAAACCAAACGTTATGTACAGTTTACGTTCAGCACTTTAGGCAGGAAAATTGGGCATAGCTTTAACAGCCATCCCGAACATATAGTCAATGTAAATGCTGTCTTATAGTTTTACGATAAAAATCACTGAGCAAAATCTAGACAACAACACATACACACTATAGTAATGTTAGCTAACTTCCAAAAGGTTTTGAGTTAGTAACACAAACAAGAGGAACGATCTTATCACATGGAAGTCCTCGTAGCTCAACGGCTTAAAGCGGTTCGTCTGGAGTTTACATAGTCCGGGTTTGAGTTCGCTAAGGGGACTCAAGTTTTTTAAAGAGTTTATTTTTGTACCGCATGCGCGCCAGACCTTCACTGACCACTGTACTAAGACGCGTGGGTGAACTTAATTCAAGTTTAGCAGCACGCCTAAAATTACGGAAAAAATTGATTATAACCATATCTCGACAACAACAAAAACCACCGAGCCGAGTAAAAAGGAGAAAACATTGTTTATCTTGCCTTCATAACAAATTATGCGATTACAAGTGCCTACAGAAAAAAAACTGCGTGTAAGAGTTGGGGTTTTTACTATATTCAAACTGTTTAAAAGTTATTCGTTTCTAAAAGCCACTTACTTGTGCTGCAAGTTTCGCCGTAGAATCCCTTTGGACAGTTGCAGACATTCGGGGCTACGCAAGCCCCTCCATTTAGACACGGCTTGTCACAGAGCGCTGAGATTAAAAAAAAATTATGTAAGTAGTTTGAGGTATTAAGGGGTTATAAATTTGATGTCCCCGCGTGGCAAGCAACTCCCTCTCACCCAAGCGGATGGTCTCCCTTTATTTTGATGATTTAAGTTGATTTAACTTAAATTTGATTAAACTAACTGTATGAGCAAAAGTTGCACACACATAGCTTGTAAGAAGCATCTATTTGAGGAATCTATATGTCCAATAACGTACACAGGCATGTATGTCACAAGTGTTTCCTTGCTACACAGGAACAGATGCACGATGGGCTTATAAGAGGCATATGTTTGACGTATCTAAATGGATAGCTGCTAAGGTTCGGCAATCAGATATTTTCAGCCAGAAAAACGATCACATTGGTCTTATAAGAGGTACATATTTAAGGTACCTATGTGACAGGTAGCTTCTTTCCATCCAGTAACGCAGGCACATTGGGTTTATAAAAGAAGTATATACTCGACGTTTTTATGTGGACAGCTAGCTAGGTTTCGGGGGGGTCTTTTCTATACCCAGGAACACAAGCATTTTTGTCTTATAAGAGGTATATATTTGACGTACCTATATGGCAGGTAGCTCCTATCCACCCGGGAACGCAGGTGCATTGATCTTCTCCCGTGCATGTCCCTCCGTTCAAACATTCTGGATCACAAGAGGATCCTTGACAAAGAGTCTGAATTAGTGCTCACTCCATAAAGCATCTTTCTAGTCATATGTGTAAAGTTATAGTATAGTAAAGTATGGTATGGTATGGTAAGGTATGGTATGGTATGGTACGGTACGGTACGGTATGGTATGGTATCGTGTAGTATGGTATAGTATGGTATGGTGTGGTATGGTATGGTAATGTATGGTTAGGTGTGGTATGGTATGGTATGGTATGGTATGGTA
>JAOBRG010365315.1:0-12240 GCA_027574985.1 Umimayanthus nakama | reverse complement strand
GGTTAATACTAAAACAACTATCCCCCTCAGTGTCGGTGCCTAGTGAAAAATATTCACCTCGCCGCTTCGCGGCTCGGCAGAATATATATTACACTATTCACCTCCACTTCGGGGGATAGTTGTTAAATATTTTATATTAAAACCTCAAACGTTCGGTCTTCAGGAGAAATATCAATCTTTTGCCTTGACACACCAACCTCACTTTCGCTCGGCCAATACAACTACGCCTTAGCTTGATGTTTAATTCCAGTACAGACCCCACTTTGGGGGTTAACAAGTCGTAAGTAGAAACTGAGATGGTCAGTGAAAATCTAGGATCACCTGTAGGTGATAATGAAGATGTTATACTTGCTACAGGAGCGTGTTTGCGAATCAAGTATGACGTCTGTTGCCCCGGCTACTGACCAGCTTTGCTTGAACTCAGGAGATGGTGAGTCGTGTTTCTATGTTGATATTTGTGTGATGTGTATGTGTATGTTTATGTGTTTGTGTATGTGTTTTATACGTATGTGTGTGTATGTGTATGTAAATGTTAACGTAAGTGTGTTTGTTTTTGTATTTGTTTATGTACGGATTTGTGTGTATTTAAATTGTACATATTAGTTATTAATTGGCGAGAGCGTGTGTTATGAGTCACGGGTCAATACGTGTATGTCCCTGAGTGCATATATGCCTATGTGTACGCACGACGTGCTGACATGCGAAGGTATATGATAAGTTTGTTTCATACGGGTACATTTTAATTTCTAGTACTTTGCTTACTCTTATTTGTATGTTTCTTTTTTTTCCCTTCTGTTTCTTTTTTATGAAAAAAAGACTTCGAAATAGATACCTCCAGATCGAGTCAAATCGTGGAGTCATGGAAATACCACAGAGTTGAGCTGGTGTGCGCGATCAAACTGTTCCCATCCTCCCCGCGTCCTGTCTATCAGTGGATCAACATGTTCTCCAACAAAACCATCAAAAGTGGGAAGCACAAGGACTCCAGGAAGGAGAGCGTACTGCGCTTCAGCACCAAGAAAGAAACGGATTTCGGGACCTACCTCTGTACAGTGGAGACTGACTCAACTAAAAAGACGCATGAAATCGATATCAAGAAACTGCGTGAGTAAATTGAAAGTAATAATAGTAATAATAATAATAACAACAATAATAAAAATAATAGTGATAATAATGATAGTAATAATAATGATAATAATAATAATATATCGTTTTAGGAGTATCCCCTTAAGCTCGATGCCTGTATAAGCAATTGACAATTGACTTAAACTGTGGTTAAAACTAAAATGAAAAGATATTTCAAAAGAGCTTAATGATAATTTAAAAAAATGATAGAGTTAAGGACTGAAGTTGAACACAACGTTTAACCATTACTAAACATTCCAACCTCTGGAATTTATAATAAGATTTTAAAGTTACTCCACTAGATACCCTCAAAGTTAAACGATCTATTGAATAGTCTGTCAACTCGAGTTGTATATACACGCTTTTATTGTAAGAACAATTTTATAAGAATAACAAGGCTCAAAATTGGCCAAAATTAAGAATACGTAACAACAATCCAGGCTGGTGTTTGGAATCATAAATGCAAAGTTTGCTTTTGTTTTCCTCAAACTCGACTGTATCGAGCGTTCAAATACTGTAAATTTGTTTATTTACTCTTGCGTCTGAATATGTGTTTGCGTTTGCGTCTCTAGTGTAAACACGCCTCTAGTAATTGAAGAAAAAACGATGAAAAAACTAAATAATACTACTAAATGAGCGACGAGATGGAAAACTCGCACTTGTGCCCTTTGTTTTTTCCTTTGTTATTTAAGTTTCTTATTCTTGTGCTTGATCTTATCTCACAAGTGTTAACCTACAGGACTTAAATTCTCTAATAAATCATCTCACAGGAGAACCAGGATCCCCACGTAACATTCGATATGAGCTCCACTCTATTCAGGACCGAGCCCACTTAAAAGTGCGCGTAATCTGGGATCCTCCGGAGAGCAATGGCGGTACCCCAATCACCGGGTACATCCTAAAGCGTAAGACGCGGGCCGGACGTTGGCGCAACACACGGAGGATGGACACATCCGCTCAGCAGCGCTCCATGTTGATCAAAATTAAGGAAAAGAAGAGATATGAAGTGCGAGTCGTTGCCGTGAATAAAGTTGGTTGGAGTGAACCAAATACTATTGTGTTAAAAGGTAACGTGAGAGCAAACGGTGACTGTCTACGCATGCGTACATACATTCAACCTTGCACGCGTTATATAATTATTTAGGACATAGCTGGCAATTTTTTGCACACTTTTTGTATGGTACGAGCGCGCATCTAAATCTCGATGGATGCACTCCCGTGCGTCTATCAAATCGCGTGATTGCATTCAACCAATCAAAACGCTCAGAATAGTTTAGGAAATTACTGTTTTTTAGCAGTTTTCGTTTAAAGTTGCATTGTTCTAAAAGAAATGGTCCATGCTTTAGCTGTGCATGTATCGCGTTATGGATGCACTTGGGAAGTTAGGAGAGCACTCCAGGAGCTTCTCTCGTGCTCTCCCAATTTCCCGAGTGCATCCATAACTCGATAGACGCACGCCAAGCATGGACCATTTCTTAAAGAGAACATACAACCATGATTTCAAAAAGGTGGTCATAGACAATTGTCAATACTAGACCCGAAGGGAACTATGGAGCTCAAGCGGTCCAAATAGTTTATTACTGTTATCATTGACTCTGCAAAAGTGTGCAAGCTCACAAAACACCACGGTCATACAGTAGTAACTTTTCTTGGCGCGTTATCACTCATGATGATTGTACCCGAATTCATTTTTGATTTCAGTATGGACTGTTGACTGTGATAACGCTTTTTGAAATAGCTGTATACAAGCACACGAAAGTGTGCACATGGACGCTGTCAATGCCGTAGACGTGATACATATGAACATGGGTGCCGACATAAGTTAAACGTGGACTCGGTGGAACTTTACTAAAGACAGACATGATCAGTTTATATCTTTCAATTATCTATTTCTCATAACTGGCTAGCAAAGTGAACAACAGACAAATATACTACATACAGAATAAGGGAGAGTGGTCTGATACATACATGAAGACACTATCAAGGGCGTGTCCCAGGGGGGATGGAACTGGTGACAAGTCACTCTCCGTTTTGAACTAAAACGTAAGAAAAATACAAGAAGCAAGCTTCAAGCTCAGACAATGAATAGTCACCTCACCCCCCTGCACTAGACAGGAAGACTCATGAAGAAATGATAGAGTCATATACAAGCTATGGGCTCCTCACAACGGAATGGGACACGGTCACAGACAAAGGCATCAACACCAGGATACGGAAACACACACAGACACGAACTTTAATACTGACATAAAACACGCAACAAACAGAATCATGCACAAAGGTGCGTAGATAATGACAAAGATATCGACACAAACTTAGACACGGACAAGGCCACGGACACGGATGTGGAGACGGACATAGGCAAAGAATAGACTAAAACACTGACTTGGAATCAAGCACTGACACAGACAAATACAAAGATATATAGATAGGCACGGACGTATAACCATATACGTATAAGAATATTCCTACATAGTTGCGAATACACTCATTTAAACACACATAGAAGGCACTTAAAGATGATTTCAAGTACCCTAAAACTCCGCTGGTTATCCCTACTTCTGTTTTATCGCCATTCAACAGAAGAGATTCCGGAAGCAAAACCTGAACCAGAGCAGCCTGTAACTAAACCCGACCCCCCCGGTCCATCAACAGGGGAAGGTGCTAGTCAGGGGGGAGCCACGCCTGAACAGAAACCTGGTAAGACATAGAACCTCTGAATCAACAAGGCAAATCTTTTGAAATCAAGAATCATAGATTAAGAAAAATAAAACTATTAATTGAAATTAAAATCCTCTTGCATGTACTGGTTCTACCGACAGAGTTAACCATTCCGGCGCCGTTTAACAAGACCCATTATGATTGGCTGTTGAGCGTGGAAAACGACGAACCGGAAGACTGGGAGTTGGTACTGAGATCTGATGACGCTCACGTGGAGGTGTGGAGGAAGGAGAACACGACTCCTTCTCTATTCAAGGTCAGTATTAGGAGTCCTATTAGTTATACAGCTGTGGGTTGTATTAAACCTTGAAGAAAATGTCTGTGACTCACAACAAAATTTCACAGAAATTGTTCTTTCTCTATATTCTCTAGCTCCACCAAACGATCGGTCCTAGGCCGAGAAGTTGTTCAGTAAATACGTAAATAAAATAAGAACTACTGTTGTTTAGTTTGAATTTGTGTCAGGTTGCATAGTGTTTTGTCACGTTGCGTTTTGTTATGTTATGTTATGTTATGTTGTGTTATTTTATTTTATGATACGTTACGCTACGTTATGTTACGTTACGTTATGTATGCTATGTTACGTTACGTCATGACACGTCATGTTAAGTTATGTTACAGATCAATGGCAAAAATATTTCAAGTGTGCTTTTAATAACAACTCGGCTTCTGTTCGTTTCCAGATTCACCAATCCTATTTTAACGTCTCGTTTGAGCAAGGTAAGTGTGCGGTTAGTATTTATGATAACTTAGATAAACAGCTTTCTACGTAGTCTAGCAACCGTGGCAACTATTAGGAGATAAACTGAATCAGTTAGCTAATAAATGACATTTATATGAAATAAGAAAGTGAGTACATTGGTAGTTTGACAGGAACAGCAGAGATAACAAATGTTTAAAATTTTAATGTACCTCACGTTTTTGTGTTTCAGTTACCAGTTTAATGACAGACTGGGAACAACGGCGACAATGGGACAAAACGCTGGCGAGTTTGGACATCGTGGATGGTTCTGGAGCATTAAAAACAGTCCAACTGTACGTAAGGGTTGACAGTATTGACACTGTATGACAGAATAGTGAATTACTTTACTTCTCTGCTCTGCTATTTAATTAGAAGTTATTCAATCACATAATTGTCTCGCTTATTTTCTTGCTCGTTCGGTTGTTTGTTAGTTTATTAATTAATTAATTATTTACTTATTTATTAATTTGTATTAATTTATTTTTACTTATTTATTTATTTACTTATTTTCTTATACATTCGTGCATTTTCCAACTACTGCTGTTCTTCAACCACTACTTTTTACCTATTTTCTTATGCACTCACTCACTCACTCACTAACCTATCTACTTAACTATATATTTACTTACATACTAACTTACTTACTTGCTTGCTTGTTTTTTTTATTTAATCCTTTTTCACTGCATAAGTACATATGGACAAATAGTTTTAAAAAATACTAAATGTATTTACAAGCCGGGATATATCATAGGGAAAGAAAGAAATACTGCAGTGTGGAAGGAATAAAAAGGAACATTAAAACCATACTGCGCTGTTCCACCCAAGAAAAATAAGAAGATTCACAAAGCAAGCACAAGCTAACAATAATAATATTAATAATAATAAAAAGCATTTTAATAAACAGCATTTTTAAAAGTAAACGCCACCCTCGAATAAACGCCGCCCTCGAATAAACGCCGAACCCAAATCAAGAAAAATTAATAAACTCCGCGGCGTTTATTCGAGGAATTACGCAACTTGCTAACTTGCTTACTTACTTACTTACTAGCTTACTTACCTGCTAACTTGTCCAACTTGTTTGTTTACTTACCGTTAATCGCTTTTCAGAATCCTGGATATGCCAACATGTTACAACAACCGCGAGCTGCTCATAAACACAGCCGAGGTACCCACAACAGATGGTGGTGTACCGTGTCACGTGAGTTTGTGGCAAGGTACTACGCATGATGAGAAACCTCCTCCGTCAAACTGCTGCTGCAAAGGCTGTTATTGTTGCTGCTGTGATCATCTCGTAAGGTGCGACTGCAGAGGGTGACGCTCAGCATAGTTTTAAGACAATCACTTTTCAGTCTAAGTTAAAAACGACAAAATTTGAACCAGTTTACATACGTTTCAAGATCTTAGTGTGATAAAGTAATGGCGCAAAGACACTTAAGGTGATAAAGTAAGGTCGTAAAGACAATAAAGGTGATAAAGTAGAGTCGTACTGAAGACACTCTTTCTATCAAGGGTAACATAGTTACATCCATAGGGCGTACTCTCCCATTAGGCCCTTACCTTACACCAGGATTATTTTACTTTATTCGAAAAAAGGGTTCTTTTAACCCCACCGAAGCAGCATTTCTAAAGACCACACAAATCGGGTTTATCGCCTCGTCCACGGACAGTGTGGTGAAAGCAGGTCGCATGAAGTTCAACCCTCGAGTAGTCCGGGGATTGAATCCGGGACCTCCTGGTTGGCAGTCAGATATTACAACATGCGCTAATCTTGCATATGCACGGAGAGGAGCATTGGTGAATGAGCCTTATCTTTCTTCACGTCAAAAAAGTCCAAGCTGTTAAACTAATTAAAACTTAACTACGCTATAGACACTGTAGCAGGTCTAAAATACTTAATGGAACTTGGTATTAACTGGGAGCAATACGCATTTGATTCTCACCATCATTACAGTTCTGTTTGCGCATGTTTATAGGGATACTTTCATTTCCGTACTGAAAAATATAATCTATACTAAATCTGTTTTGATAAATAAATTAGTGAAAAGCTGTTGTATTGAGCTTAAACTATTTTATAAAAAGTAGAAACTGAGGGTCAAGTAGTTCATAAACTATAAAGTACAAAAAAAACCTGAAAATGATATAATAGGTAAGCTTTCTTCATGACTATATTAGAATCATCATACTGTTTCTTATTCAAAATTTGTTCCATTGGCATTGTTTTTACAGAGCAAACGTAATGTCCTCTGGTATCATCATTCGGCCAGTTTGTGACGTAATCAACTCTATACGGGTAACCATGGTGATGTATACGGACTTCAATGGTTGCTGTCCCAACCGATCAGCACGAAAATATTTTAAGCAAGCTTCAGTCAGATGGCTTCAAATGGTGAAAGATAAGTGTGCCAAAAACTCCCAACCCCACTCATGCGAAGGAGACGAAAACCGAAACAAAACAAAATGAACCTAACGGGGGTGGAATAAGGAGGCCAAGGACAGAACAAGTGAAGATTGGGGCTTGTGACGAGATCGACAGGAAGATGGTCAGACGAGTAGAAACGAGAGAATTGAGACAGGATTTCAGTAGCAATTTTTACTTATAGAGGTTCTGTGTTATTTGTTACTAGGGAGCTTACAACAAGACAAGATGGACTAGATCAATCTGATGAATCGGTTAGACTGGGTTGAGTACTTTAATTTTCCCGCCAATTTCTATCGTTATTGACGCGCGCACACGGTACAAACGTCTTTGGCGGGAACAAGACGACCAGGTAAACCGGCAGTGCACTGCTCAGTCAGTTCACTAAACTTAGATTTTGTACGGATTGTTCATTCTGAAGTTAAGATTAAGACACACGCCTTGAGCGTATGTCACACGTCACAGTTTTTTCACACGCTCACACGCCCGAAACTTTGTTTCTTTTTTCTTTTGTTTCCGAACACTTAATAGAAAAATTTGTTCCGAAAAATTTAAATATTGCTACTCTAACTATGGTTTGGTTTTGTTCAGTTTCTCGAATTTGTGTTTTGTGACTATATAAAGTAAGTTACCCCCGCACTGGCGGGGGGAGGGGGGGGGTTCTCCCCCAGACCCCCAAGAGATGGCACACGCCCAGCAATTCTTCAACCTTGGCATCTCTGAAGATGTCACTAGCTGCAGAGGTTACCAAAATACAATTTTTCAAAGAAGGAAAAATGAAGGAACAACATGCGCATTTTCTGTGAGACGTCACAAGATTGTGTTTGCAGTTGCCGCTGAGGCTCGACAAGGGAGTAAAAACACTTGGTAGCCTGGCACTTGTTTGTTTTACTTCCGCCTGCCGTTCCCAAGGTTCAGCTGTCATCATATCGAGTCTTGTGTGATGTAGGTGTAGAATGATGTAATTTGTAAATAGATATAATAGGACTGTAAATAGATGTTATTTGTAAATAGATATAATACAACTGACTTCCAGTGCCCCCACTGTTCGAGACTCTGCGCCTCCAGACTTGGACTGCAGATCCACCTCCAAGTTCACAGATGAGTTGCAGAACGCAAAAGTCATCACCGGATCCGATGGACAACCACCATAATAGGAAGGGTACCGTATACTTTATACAGTATATACACACCGAAATCTTGGATATTTTTTTTGCATTGTCAGAAAATCACTTAAGTTGAGATAAGAATGAAAAAACGATAAAAATAGTTATTTCCTTGAGAGGAGTGTTAATCTTAAATGCAGCTGCAATAGAAACGGAGAGAGCTGTGTAGCCATGCATAAAGTTGAGTCAAAATTGTGTGTGAGTAAAACTCAGAAAAGTCAGAAAGTTTCATTGTGCTGTTAGTTCACACTGTTTTGGAAGCAACACGTGACCACAGCTTGCACTGAGGGGTTAAGGGGCTTAAGGGGGTTAAGTCCCATGCAAACAGACGCAACACGTTACATCATTTTTGCGCCGTGTTGTTTGGGACTTTTGGCCAACAATGTTGTGTCCGCTTGCATGGGCCTGAAAGTTTGACCGGTTTCAAACTATACGCAACAAGTGCCAACAAATGTCAATATTTTTGTGGCGCCATGCAAACGGACGCAGCATGTTGGGCCCAACAATATTGCGTGTTCTTTGCCAGCAATGTTGCGTCCATTTGCATGGGCCTCTATGTTTGAATTCGATGTACCAAGTAACAAAGAGCCCTGAGTTGCGTTATATAGAACGCAACAATGTTCTTTCACCAAGATTGCACCTCACTTGGTATTCCGAACATCACCCGGTTAGCCAGCTGATCTGAGTCTTTGAAATTAGCCAATCGGGGGCGAGTACATCTACAAAATCGTATATTGATCATGTCGTGTAAACACAAAATCTGCGTTTTGCCATGAAAAACTCGTTCGCCACCAGTTTAATTTTTATTCCATCTGACAATGCCACAAAGATATAAAGTGGTTGTTAGTCAAACTGTTCGTTTGCCCAGTTAGAAAGAACTTACAAACTTAATAGCGGAAACGCATCTTTGTACCAACCGCAGGCTTAATGATACACAATTTTGCAGATGACGTCATAAGGTCAGATTAGCTGGAAGGGGTTAAGGGGATAAACGGAAAGAATGGAGCATTTGCCTTACCCCACAAGACATAAGCACAATTTGATGTACCATTACTGACAAAAGTTTTAATAACTTCGTTTTGGTAATCTGCCTTTGTTAATATAAATCGTTCTTAGTTTTGTAAATATGTTGTAAATAACCTCTTTTTAGTAGCTTTATTTTAATGTAAACTTCTGCAACTTAGCGTACTACTGCAGTAGAATTTAACTTGAATACGTGCGTTTGTTAGTTGATTTGGACTATACTCCACTTCACCCTGGTGTGATCTGATCTGATCTAATCTAACCTAATTTGATCTGATCTGACTAACTGACCTTACCTGACCTTACCTGACCTGCTACTGATCTGATTTGATCGAATCGGAACAGATCGGATCTGGTTTTGCTTTATTTTATTTCATTTCATTTTATTATTTTTCATGTTGTCAGCGTGTACCCGGTGCTTTAACAATCAGACAGCGGTCTGATTACCACCCATTGCCAGATCAACTTAGCTTGAACAATCATAATTTTAATAACTGAAAAAGGTATCAAAGACATGTTTCACACAAGGCACGTTTTAAGTAAGATATGAGTCTCGTACAGTATGAAGTCATGTAGTATGGCTGACACCCACTTGAGGTCTCGCTCAACACCAGGAAGCATCCAAGCGTGTTATTTATCATGTATCCGATAATACTTAACGGAAGTCGAGAGGCACGTAGAACTTCGCGGAAGTCTTATGCAATACCCAAAGTTTTTCTTATAAAAAGAAACCAAGTACCTAAGAAACTAGAAACGAAAAAAAAATACTTTGTGAACGAACACGTTAGGGGCATAATGCAGTGAAAGGTAAGAATTAAAGTGAGTCAGTGTTTGTAGATGTACAATGTAGTCCTGAGGAGGTCTGTTATGGGTTCTGACTGGCGTTTTGATGTACGTAGAAGATATCTTTATTGTCAATACATGTACGGACGTACTTGGGGTTCGTATTGGTAGCATTAGCACAGGATGCAGTCATGTTTAACATTAACATAATAATACTTTTCCACAAAGAAACTGAAACAGTTATGTTGTGTGTGTGTTTTACTACAGGTTGTCCGACAATCACCTATTTAGTTGCCATCTGTTTAGTGGCTTCCAGGTCATTTAGACGTGCGGGTTTTTTTCGGGAAGCCCTCATTCATACAAATATTGTACTGTAATTCTGTAATTGTTGTTTTGCGGCTCGGTTGCGGTTTTGTTTAGTGTTCGGCCTGCTCAGCTCAGTGTCTTATCAGTACATGTCTCTTGCACGCCGACAGCGAGCTTTTGGGACAACGGGGATGCAAAGTTGCTAGAACTTTTCTTCTCAAGGGAGCACATTGCCAGGTCAAACGCAGATGCAAAACGACGCCAACTGAGCTCAAATGTTCACAATACGTTTCGTTCTTCCACCAGCTTGCGTGGACTCGCACTGACTGCATCTAGTTTGAACAAGCTCAAATTTAATTGCAAGTCTATGCCAGTTTTTTATCGGCGACCAAACGTACACACTATTTTTTATAAGAACCAGTAACTTTCTGTTCAGTCTGGGCTGTTCTTAATTTTTTGGTGATCTCAGTCTCAATTTGTTCTTAAATTGTTCCTACTTCCTAATATTTTTAAACAGTGGATTAGTTGCCCGGAACATGATTTGTAAAATGGCACTAAGAAATATGTGTTTGCTAATGTTTCATCCAGCGAAAAATCTTGCAACTGTACAACGCCCGCAATCGTGACGAACTTGCTTATTACTGTCCCAGCACCCGATGACCAAGCTAAACTCTGACAAGTTTTGTTTTTATGTACATCTCAATCTGAATAAAAGGGTTTAAAAAATTTCTTAAGATTTCTGATCAAAAATTCAACCTAGTGGTTATTTTTAACTTGTTCTTAATTTTTGGGCAAATCTCAGCCTGGGTGTTCTTATCAGTAAACTTTTTTCTTACAAAACAAACGTGTAGTGCAAGTTGAATGTGACTTGCATGGACTCGTGTGTACATTTAAAACCGTTGAAGCCTATCTGAGACTGAATAAGCTTGTCAGCACGTACTTGCTTGTACGTCATGATGATTGTAAATAGGAGTTTGTTTTTCATATGCAAAATTCTAATTCCAAGAAAACAAACGTGCTGAAGAAGCTACACTTGGCTAAATACTTACCAAACATGTTTTGGATTAGCTCTTTCGTACTTTAAAATTATATCGGTCCTTCCCAGCATTAAGAACTTCTTCAAAATTTCAAATAAAAAGTTTAAAAGAAATACAAAGAGGCGGCTATTTAATGGCTTGTTGATGCGCGAAAGGTTTTCTAGAATGACGCCATATCCAGTTCGTTAGGTGGTTAAGATTACCGTTCACCTTGAGCGATGTTTTCAGTTTTCCGTATGTAACTCCGTTAATACGCATCGGATACCCACAAACCTATACATCAATGGAAAGCTTATGAAAATATCTAAATGATGGTGAAAAAATTATTTAAAAATTTTGATTTATTAATGAATGCGAGCATCATAATTCAAACTGTTTATTTCACTTCTAGACGTTAATGCGGCTGTCAGTTTCGATTTCAACCGTTTTTAGTATGCTTGTGAGATTCGGCACAATTTTTACTCCAATTCAGTCCTGGCGATTTCTAATTGAATGCGTCCTTAATTTTCTACAGGTATTTGAAGAAAATTCCCTAATTGCAGCGTACAAAACTGCCCTGATTGAGTCATAAAAAATGATTGGAGTGGAGTTTCAAAATTCATCTTCAGCTATTGTTTTATAAACTTGCCAAGTTTGATGGCATGGGGTTAAAAATTAAGGGAGCATTGATCTTTTGCGTTGTCGTAGTTTTAGCTAAAGCATGTCATGAGAAATTCACTCCTAAAGTACGCCGCACGTCATACAATTTGACTTCCGGTAAAAACTCTCGTTCGTCATATCTCACAAACTATTAAATGTATTGATAAACATATTTTTTGGCTAGAAGTTCATTTAATAATGCTGAAAATTTAAGAAAATACCCGAGGTTAAGACTGAAACGGCGAAAATGTGTTATTTTAGATACTGCACAGAATCATGGCA
>JAOBRG010365304.1:0-12240 GCA_027574985.1 Umimayanthus nakama | reverse complement strand
GACATGTGTCTGTCAAATTGACAACATAAACAATGGTTACCAGGCCTATACCGTGAGGTGACAACGGTTCTTTAATACTATTTTTAAAAATGCATTCAACACAGTTTCTAATAAGTTACATCTGATCTGTTGCAAATTGTGTGCTTGTTTTAACTTACAAATGCGGGATCTTTGTGTCGAAAGAATGCAGCCTGCAAGCACACATGAACAATAAATTGGTTATGCAAAGCAAACCCAACATAACTGATGCATGATCAAAATGTTCTGAAATTCCTGCAGGTCTGAGGTGGGGGATTAGTCTGACAAGTATTTTTTTTCTCTCTTATCCCCTGCCAGCCCCCCCCCCCCCCAAAAAAAAAAAAAACATGCACACACACACGCTTACATGTATTAAGCCTGTATAAAAGTGTGCAGGATACATTTAATGTATTAATTAGTTTTGTTCTTTGCAGGTAAAAGAATTGGAAGATGAGATTAACAGGAAGGGAAGACATATCAAGCATACAAAAAAGGTCCATGATAATTGCTTACAGACAAGGCAGTTAAACAATTGTACAAGTGATTTAGTTTTTTCAAATAAACTGTGAAAATAGTTGGCATATGTTAACCCAGGGCTCGAGGTTAGTAACCATTGTGTCACAATTGACCCTAAATCATTCAGTTTACATGTAGACCTCAAAATAAAAAATGGGCTTTTTATTTGAGTGGTCAGTCCTGCTGGCTTATCAAATCTGTATTGGAAATTTGTGGCAACTTCAGAATAACATTTGATAATCATGTATTATGTTCAAGAAGAAAATGCAATTTATCATAATGATTACCAGTGCACATGTACATAAAATTATTGTATTTAGTACTTGAATTTCTGCAATTGGTTTTATTGGCAATGATCCTTGTGGAACTGAATTGAAAAGAATAAAAAGCTTTATAAAGTTTGTTGTTTTGATTCAAATTTTTTTTTATTCTATCAGATAAGTAATTCCTTAATTCTACAGTACAATTGAATGTAGCCTACTGTAAATGTACGCATACATTTATTTTATTAGATTTCAGGTAACTGAACATTTAAGTATACTAACAGTGTTATATGTCTTATGGCATAGCATGTACTAATAATAAAATCTGAATTTATACAGTATGTATGGAAGTAACTAAAGTATGTTTTATAATGCAGCGTTTACATTACTGTATGGTATTTAAACTTGGTTTTTCTATATTTCCAGTCCCAGACTCTCAGCAGACTTGCTGCAGCTCATCGAGGAGCAGTGCGTGCTCTCCAGTCATTTATCAGCCACGCCCCATTGCAGCCAAAGATCAGCCACGGCTTGCCACCCATGTACCAAGAACTGTCGTTACTGATTAGACAGCTATCGCTACTCTCAGCTCAGCTGCAGATTGGTGGAGAAAACAGCTCACCAGATGATTTACTGGGTGTCAGGCCTGGCAAGGTACTAATTACCAAGTGAACATATTTAGGCGTTTCACAAATATTACAGCTAACTGCCATAATTTCATTTCCTTGCGAGTCATTGATACTGTAGAAACAATTTTAGTACAGGTAGCATTTAGTCAATATATAAAATAACATGTACAAAAACAAAATGCAATTCATGAAACAGTAGGTCTGAATAAGTTAAGAGTAATGAGAAAACTCTTTTTCTGGAAATAAGCTTCAAGTGCGCATTATACATGCAGGCCCGTAGGCAGGGGGGTGCACACCCCCCCAAGAGCCAAAGAGGTCCGCCTGATGGGACTCTAAAAGATTTAAAGTAATACAAAAACAACGTGATGAAGGTGGGATTGACAAATTCAATGCTTTTCCAGCAGTTTGAAGACCTCAATTTACCAACTTTTTTCCAAGGGAGCATACCCCCGGATCCCCAAAAAACCCAAGCAGAGTATCCCATCGTTCCGAATTTGGTGAGAATATCTCGATTTCACTTGAGAATCCCGAATCGCGACTCGACTTCAGTCTGGACAAGAGTATCCTGATTTTGCAGAGCAGCTCTCACAGAGCAATATGTTTTGCTTAGCTATCATAAAATTTGTCCGCTGAACTTGGATATCCAGG
The DNA here is from genome assembly GCA_027574985.1 of Umimayanthus nakama. Taxonomy (NCBI): domain Eukaryota; kingdom Metazoa; phylum Cnidaria; class Anthozoa; order Zoantharia; family Parazoanthidae; genus Umimayanthus; species Umimayanthus nakama. Next base: position 10,169 of record JAOBRG010365304.1, on the reverse strand, counting down.
TGAATTCCGAGTTGCAGTCTTAATGAGGATCACTGTGCACTTTTTGGTCCTTCATAAGAAACTAGTATCGTATTTTGCAAGCACTAAAAGGGGTGTAGAAACAATTACCAATTTTGAGTATATAGCTGATGACAACGCTATTTTTTGTCAAAGTTAAGAAGAAAATAATCAATTCTAGGAACCTTTTTGATACAGTACTGCAGTACTGGAAATGGCGTTTTAAAGCTTTCAGGTTTAAAAATTTTCTGGGAGAGCATGCCCCCAGACCCCCCTAGCACCTCGCGCCTTTGGTGCTCGTTAAGGTTTCCCGTACCACTAAACGTCGTCCCGAGTAATTTGGGTTTAATAGTCCTTAGGTTGGACAGTCTACACTGTGTCTCTTCGGAGCTAGCGTAGCGTATCATTCAAACGTTTATATTTTGATCCCGGTTCTTGGGGTACGCACCCACCCACAAAAAATCCTGGCTACGGGCCTGTACATGGGTATGTCAAAAATAATGTTTTAATTTAACTGTACATTTTAAAAAAACTAATCCGTTTGGTCCACATTGTTCGATTATGCCATTTGTTTTTCTGATTATGCGATCAAACACGGCAAGTGGTCAATTGTGCAAAATCGCACCCGCACACAATATAGGAAGCATTGACAGTCAAAGACTCATGACTTCTTGCTCTTTTCTCTCCTCAAGTTTTATCTGTTGACCCCATTAATCCTATAAACCAACTAATAAAGTTGGTTTAGGCAAATAAAAACAAGTATAAAGAATTATAATAATAATAGTAACAAGTAGTAATTTTTATTCATAATTCTTCACCACAGAAAATTTTCTGAAAAAATACAGCAGCATTCTCAATCTAGTTCATTAGTAACATGATATTCACTTGATGTAAGTACCATTAACTGCTGTTGGGAGATGCATAAAGCTTTATGGTGTTTTATTCAGCTATTTTATCACAGCATGATTGAACGCGATTGAGGAGATCTGGATGTACTGTACATTGTATGTGATATAGCCTTTTGCCAATTTGACACAAAAAAATGCTACTTTTATGATTTCAACTAATAATTCCATCACTTAAATAAACTAAAGTACCAATCAAAATACTGCTTAGCACCCTCTATAACATTTGAAATTAAGAACTCTTTTGATCATTATCTTGGTGTTAATAGCTCTAGTTTAACATCACGAGATAAACAGTTTGTATTCAGTTGTTACAAGTCACTGGTGAGTAAACTACATTACATGATATTTAGTGTCTATCATAAATGTCTCCAAGTCCCATTCATTATTACGTGGTGTCAGAAGTGTGCCAGATAGTACAAGCAAATGGCCTCTAGTAATTTGCAATGGGCAGCACCCAAAGAGTTGGATTTCTAAGCTGAAAATCTACGCGACGCGTGCCTTAAGTTCGAGGAACATTGGAATTTGTATTCCTCTTTTGTATTGGAGAAAAAGGGAGAAAGATTTACAAAACCTTGTCACTGCAACCACAAAGAGCCACTCCAGCAACATCAACTCCCTTGAAAGCCGTCCATGACTTCAAAGGTAGACCACACCTGATAGTTGTCAACTACTACAGCCGTTATCCTGAAGTTGCCCGCGCAGCTACAGTAATTTCCAAGATGAAGTCATTCTTCAGTCGCCACGGAATACCAACCGAAGTAGTATCTGGCAGTGGGACACAATACACAGCTGAAGAATTTCAATTATTCGCCAAGACCTATGGCTTTATCCATACTACAATCAGCCCTCGGTACCCACAATCTGGAGGATTGCATGAAAAGACAGTCCAGACAGTGAAAAACATGCTACTTAAATGCAGCAAAACTAAACAAGATCCGTATCTTGCTTTACTTCAGTACAGAAATACTCAAATCAAGGAGTCAGCCCTGCACAAGCCCTGATGAACCGACAGCTCAACACCACCCAAGCTACAGCACCTCAGAACCTGAAATCTGAACCAACCAACAGTGCCAAGTTCATCAGTCAAAGAGAGAAACAACAGCAAAATCAGAAACTGCCACGACCAATCAGCAAATCCTCTGCCTGAACTTGGTGAGAGCGTGAGGATGAAGAAGTCTCCTGAGGCAAGGTGGGAACCAGCACTAGTTCTCGCCAAGCACCAGACACGAGGTCTTGTTCTAACGTCAGATGGGACGGTCTAGATATATGAGAAACTGCCGACACCTTCTCAAGACCAAAGAACCCTCATTCGGCACTGAGGAAGACGACTATGATGAAGATACAACCTACACTGGCTTCGCCTCCACCTGCTACATCGCCAGTCAGACAACAATGTGTGAGCAGATATATATATGGCTGCTATATTAAACTAAACCCAAAATATAAATGAACAGTATTGCTACATCAATCCAAGGTTGCCACGGTCCTTGAAAATCCTGGAAAGTCCTGAAATTATCAAAAGAAAATCCCAGGACCTGGAAAGTCCTTGAATTTCGGTAATGGTCCTTGAAAATCCTGGAATGGGCAAAATTTTCACCTTTAACTGTAAAAATTGGTGAAACCGAACTGCTTGAATGTCATAGCTGGGCATAACAATGTATAAAAACAAAATGAAAGGCTCGGTTTTTTCTCAGAAGCAAATCCTGTAAAGCTTTTTGCTGAATTAATACACAGAATAACAAAGTTGTTTTTTGACAATAAAACTATAATCTTTTAAATTCTGAAAGACACTAGTACAAGGAATGGACTAAAACAGATTTTTGCGTATTACTTTTTGATTCTTTAGTAAAACATTTTTTAGAGCTTTGACTTGGCCTCATTATTGCATAATTTAGAAAATCCAAATTTTTGATCTCATTCTGGTCTTGTGAACATTTTAGAATTTTCGTACTATACATGTTAGTTTTTCAAACTTAAGAAAAGGGGGGATGTAATATATACCAAGTGTCAATCAACACTTGATCATTATCTTAGTTTTAATAGCTCTAGTTTAACATCACGAGATAAACACTCTGCATTCAGTTGTTACAAGTCACTGGTGAGTAAACTACATTGCACGATATTGAGTGTCTATCGTAATTGTCTCCAAGTCTCATACACAATATTACATCTTTGCTGTACAATTTGCTGCACACTTCACCTTCAGTTCACAGTTTTGTTCCCATGTCTAGCGGGACCCTCAGGGGTTGACCTACAGTTTTTTAGCCACTAGCAATATTTTGCTAGTGGCATAAATTTTCACTAGCAAATTGCTAAAGGTCACTAGCTAAAATATGAAATGGCAAAACAGACTACAAATTTTCCAAATTTGACTTTTTATTAATTTGTACATATAATAATTTCCTCTTGCTTAAAATTTTGTTTCACAGTGATAGTAGATTATCATTCTAATTAAAACACAACTAAAATTGTCGTGCTTTATACTGGCTGCGCACGCTGTTAAACGATATACTGCTGACCAAATAGAAACCGGAAGCCATTGTACTCAGTTTCGACTGTCGTCCTTCACACAATTTGCCGGGAAAATATGTGCAGAAAAACCTGAGTAAGTTTTAATTTCACAGATTTTAAAACTTTCACATTGTAAATCAATTTGATGAGAATTAAGTCAACTCGCAGAAATTTGCGAGTGATTGATTTTATTACTCGCAAAAATGGAAAAATCTGGAAAACCCACTCGCATTTTTGCGAGTGGCGAGCGGCTAAATCGAGCCCTGACTCTCAAAAGAGATGTGCACCTGAGGCGAACAAAATAAATATCAACTAAGTTTTAGAAAATACCCTTTTTGTAGTAATTTCATGATTCACTCGTTTTGTCTCTGGGTGTACAGTGTACTGTACTCCAAAGTTGTTGACCATTGTCTGCAAGTGTTGGACCGGTGGTGAGCAAGCAGTCAGTGTAGTGCAATGTTCAAATGAGTACACGTAATAATATTTAAAAACAATCGTCCAAAACCAAAATAACACTGGGTTGCACCATGCATATTCAGGTCGACAGATTGCTGCCAAACATGTCACCGTCAAAGGATGAACCGGAGAGAGACCTGCCAACAAGACGGGGCAAATTGAAACCTCCAGCTGCAGGTACTGCATCTAAAATTCAAATAGCATCACCCACGTAAGAGTCGGCTTTTTTAATACGGTAGTGCATAACTTGTTTATTTAACAGCTAAAGCTACAATGTAGCCTTTTCTATGAATGCATAGTCAATAAGGCAAAGTTGAGTGGATTTGCGCATTGCTAATACAATGTACTTGCCCGTTATACAAGAAATCGACAGATCTCTGTCAGTCAATTACAGATTGACCTACTGGCTACAGCTTTTACTAGTAATGTAGTATTGTGTGCAAGATACTGGAACATATAGATTCTTTTCACGGTTCTTGAGGCAATTGAAAACCTGGCGTATGCGTCAAAAATGGAAAGAGCAGGTAAAAGTTAGAAAGTGCCGAAAATTTGGGGATTTAATATTGAAAACTGGCATTGGTAATTTTTTTTAAAAATGTAAGTTTAGCAGAGACGGTATCAAAGTTTTGCGTTGGGAGGGTATGCGATGCTCTCCCAGCCTCGATCCCATGCAAAATCCCATACATACTCTTTTGGCATTTCTAGGTATTTTTTGTTTTAAAAAACCTCACTAATGTCGCAGTGTTCAATTAATTCCCTAAATTATCGGCACTCACTAATTTTCACCTGCTCTTTCCGTTTCTGACGTCGCTTACAGAGTGCGAACGTCAGGTCTTCATTTCATACACGATACACTCACTGACCGTCAGCATGCCTTTTGGAAGTTCCAAAGTGGATCCATGTAGCATTGTATGTTCCCCAGAGCACTGTCTTGGAACTAGAGTTATTTAACATGTTCATCAACATTATCACCAAAGTTTTGAGCTCAGAACGAAATCCTCATACTTGCTGATGAATGTATATGCTATCGGGCAATCTGCTCACAAGAAGAATCCTACAGCGCAACATTTCGAACTTGGCATCCCATCCTGGGCAAACCAATGGTGTTTGAAGTTCAAACCAAGTAAGTGCAAAACAATCAGCATCTCGAGGAAGACCCACAGAATATCCCCTACTGATACAATCCCCTGTAGGGCGTTGCGCTTGACTCTGTGAAGTAAACAAAGTATCTGGGAGCTACAATCTCTAATGACTTTTAAAACATGGAACAAACACAGTGCTGCCTTGGTGAGTCGATCGAACAAAGTCCTTGGTTTATAGGGAAGAAATCTATCTTTCTGTGACTAAAAAATCAAGGAATCGACATACACTGGACTTGTGAGACCAATGCTAGAATACGCCAGCATAATATGTGACCCACATACAGCAATCCTAAGTAAAAGTACAGAGGAGGACAGTTCGTTTTGTGACTTCAGACTATTACAATGTAACTTTGAACCTGGCTCGATGTAACACACCACCTGTCTGACCTTGGCTGGCAGTTCCCCGAGGTGCCGTCCAGGAGGTGGTACTAGACTAAAATTTTGGGTGCCGCACGAAACTTGAAACTCTTATCCTGTTTATGATTAAAGAATGGTGAAAATCATGGAAAATTGAAAGCCTTAAATTATGATTTACAGGTTAAGTTACACTCGTTTATTCGTCAAAATGCGTGACTTTCTAGACCTTGTTTATTAAAAATCTCCGAAAATCTTTGAAGATGAGATCTCGTTTATGAACAGACACATGCACTCCAAGTATTTTATTCTACCTATTTTTCGTAACAATGTAGTTTAAGCACAGCCTTATTCCGCGTGCCTTAGTTGCGTGGAACTGCTTATCACAATCAACTGTATACATGTACCTCAGCGACAATACAAACGCGTTTGACGTTAAGATTAAGAAATTCAAGTTTCGAACTGAGTGTTAATATCTAAATGCACTGTGTGATGACTTTATACCGGTTTTAACGAGAATACGCTGAATAAGTGAAGTAAAGAGCTGATCGTTACTCGAACCTATAGAAAACAGTGGCAAGTGGTGGTTCTTATATCAGATTGTTTTTGAATAAGATCACCATGCAACCTCGTTCCAAAGCGCTTTCCTCCTCCGAAAGAAAGACCCTAGTTGGGTCTGGTCACGTGCCACCCAGATTCTAGGTGGTAACACGAAAATAAACGTGGGAGAGGTGCCTATGATTGTTTCTCGGTACTAAACAGCCTAGTGTAAATTGAAAAATACTACATTTTCATCAAAACAACCGTACATGTTCGATTCTTTTTTTATTGTTACCACCTAGAATCTGGGTGGCACGTGACCAGAACCAACCAGGGTCTTTCTTTCGGGAGAGGAAAGAGCCTGGGCTCGAGGTTGGATCACCAAGGTCTAACTCTTTTTACAAATGGAACTTAAATAAAGGTAAGACCAAGACTATGGAATAAGTTGCCAAAGAGACTCAGACTTACAGCTTCTGACAATGATTTTAACCGGGAAACATTTGAAGACACGTGTACAGCAGACGGTTAATTTAGCAATTTATTGGATAGAAGTTTAGACTGCAGTTCCTTTTATGGTAGAGATTATTGGAAAAAAATTACTATTCTCACAATTCATTTAGCCCTAAACGTGGACATGGACATTAAACCATTATTGTTAATGTTTGCGGGACTCATAAAAACTCGGATACTTCTCGAAAAGAGTGGAGTACTCAATGTGTTCCGAGGTTATGTATGGACTGCAGGGCGGCTGCCAGAGACGCAACCAGATGCTTTCAGTTCGATCTCGTGACATATGCTGCTGTACTTTGATGCAGCGACTAGCTAGCAAGCTTTACTTTTCGTTTTTTTAATTGAGAAGAACTTAAATGTATCTCAACTTGCCGATTATTTGTAAAAGCGAACTTTCTCTACCCAGCTGGCTGGATCAGATGGAGCTTTGGTGAGGTACTTAGCTTCCTCAAAGTGCTGTGAAAATATACTTTCATTTGTACCAGCGTTTCTTTAATCTGATACAGTATATTTCGGGTGTTCCCTGTGGACGTAAGGCCTTTCAACAACCTGTTAACAACCGACAACAGGTGCATCATTGGCTCCGAGATAGTTGAGGGGCTTAGCAGGAGTGCTATCTGTCGTTCACAATGATTTCTGTCTGAGACATTGAATCATGCCTTTAGTTAAAAGGCCATAACACCATTGCCTAATCTTATCAAGAAGTGCATGGGCTCTTTAAAGTTGCCAGATCGAATGTAGAGGCTAGAACAACGGCTTTACGTCCATATTCACAAATGTCGTGGCAAAAGTAAGTGGCTCAAACTTTAATCCTCGATCAGGCTAGGGACTGAATCCAGGACTAACACTTCCAACTGCGCTTACCTCCTACACTTTCCGGGGGTACTCCCATATAGTAAGTGGGGGGAGGGGGTGCTGCTGGGTTCGCAAAAATCTTTCCCTTTACTTGAGTAAATTTTGCGAGTTTTGTAACTTAAACCAGAGGAAAACGCTCAATTATTGTTGGTTTCAATCTTTAGTTATTACAACTCTTGTCCGCTTAGCGATCTCGTTAAACATGACCCTATTCTAGACCAATTTTCTACGATTACTTGCCCCTGTCCCAGAGTAAATGGCTCGGAAAACTTCCAGCGGCACATACCTGTATAGCCAATATATGGGAGTAACACCCTCCCCTCAAGTTATGTACACATGTAATGAATTAAGCACAATCATAGTATTCATAATCTCTATACAGTTATGTAGATACCTGATGTTGTCAGTGTGCAACATGTTTTAAACAGGCATACTTGTGTGTTAGTCATCGCACTAAATATGTATGTCTTCTTAACTTGAAACAAGTAGAGCTTGGTTCCCCTGACCCAACACCTGAGAGAGACGCCATATTGAAGGCAGGATTGGCGGCACTGATGAGGGCGAGACAGACACCCACCCACCTATCTGCTGTAAACGTAAGGTAGTCAGTGGTAAACTTGAGTGTAAAAACTATGTACTTTCACTCTTATAAATGCTTCAATCAGTTATTTGCTGAGTTTTGATGAACATCCAGTCCGTGTTGACTGCAAATACATGTGACCGTGTGATTTCAGTACTTAATCATATTCATGTAGAAATCATGCGCACTTCCTGCAATTTGATTGGTTCCCAACAGCACTGATTTCAGACTAAATTGCATGATTACAGATTTTGCACTCTTAGCGCAAGCAGGAACCCAAGGGTTCAAAATAAAGTTCACAAAACATGTCGAATTTTGAAGGATGTTTCGTGTAGCCCAAAATTTTTACCGGCCGTTTTTCAAGCAACGATGTGATAGGTTTACTGTAATTAATTGGGTGTATTTCAACCAATCAGCCTACATGGCAAATTTGTTTCAAAAATGGGTTCGTTTTGAGTAAACCAGACATGACCTCAGCTCACCGGCATTAATAAATGAAAATAAATTGCCATTCAGAAGCAAAATAGTTTTGATATTCAAGCTCTATTGAATTGGTGAAAGCAATTCCGCCGGTGCTTTAAAGTAAGTGAGAACGTGGAAACAAAAATCGCCGACAAGGTCCTAAAATTGCCAGCTATCGCCGGTAGCCGGCCGGCAGCTATTTTGAACCCTGGAACCCATTTAATGCTCTTTCAACCAAGCACGCGCAGGTTTTAACTGACACAAAAGGAAAGATTTCCGTATTTTTATTGTGTTTGTTGTAAAGGATCTCAAAATGAATATGATTAAGTGGTAATCAAATTTCGTATCGTGCAAGTTTGGTCTGAAATCTTACTTGTGAATTCAAATCAAACTCGCGCTACGCGCCCGTTCGATTTTGAAATCACGTGTATGATTTCAGACCAAGTTGCACTCCACTCAATTACAAGTTGCACTCCATTCAATTACCATTATTAATTTGTATTAACTTAACACATGCTATACATGTATCTACATGTTTGATGTTCTTCATACGAACTTAACCATAGTTTGCATAGTCTGGCAGATAAGTGCAAAATTTCACCGTTTTGTGCCTTTGATGATAAAAGCGTGAAAATTGGCAGAAAATTACAATGTATCATAAGGACTATCTTCAGCGATAGGGCCACCGCAGATTTCTCACATGACTCAAATGGCAGCTATTTTATAAATGATATCGTAAAGGATGTGGGAATACTGTCAGAGAAGCAATACTGGACTTATCTTTAAAATTAGTTAACTAATAAATTTATTTTGCTATGTACATTTAAACATGTAATGCGCTTGCAATTGCGAGTATTTCTTTCTAAAAACAAGTTTAGTATCTGATGTTAAGAATTTCAGGAACTTCTTTTGCAATAAGAAAGTCGTAGGGTGCGGTTTAAAGTGCTAAAAAGGGAGAAAGAAACAGAGGGCATGGGAAATTCCAGATTAAGTAAAACGTCTGAGAGGGGGGTTTGGGGGGGGGGGTTCTAATTATATATGTACTTATTAACCGAGAATGAGGTATGTAGGGAAGTATTAATCCGAGGCCTTGCTGTATTGATTAAGTGATAGCAAAACCAGTGAGTTAAGGCCGAAATTTGGTATTTCTTTAAAGACCGAACTTTCAAGGTTAAAAAAGATTTTAAATCAACAGTAGGTGGACAGGAGTTTCCTTACTTCATGCACCAATTCTGCATGCGCGTAAGTCGTTACTCGGCCCGGAAGTAGCCGAGTTGAGGTTTCGACTCCGGATCTTCTGTTTTAGTTTTCTTAGGTTCGAGGGTTAATTAAACCGGAGAGTGCTTGACTCGCGTGCTTATAGTTTGTAGACGCTCGCATACGTCACGGTAGATTAGATGCGTGATAGAAAGATGGTTGTTGTTCCTTTTGACCGAAAGTTCACGTGCAGTTAGAGTGCTCGCCTTGTGCGCTGATAGCTTTCAGGTGCTCGTATGTGTCACGGAAGATCAAACGCGTGATGAGAGAATTATTTTTCCTTTTGACCAGAGAATCGCATCTAGCACGTCCCGTACGATTTGTAGTGAACAAGGGAGATGGAAGTTAACGTTGGTTCACTCAACTTATAAACGAATTACTAAGAATATAGTAAGGTCTGGGCCGAGTTTGGCTGCCTCTTGTTAACAATAGCCCGCAGTGCCTGTGGGGTTTACAGAAGATCTAGACCTACTCAAGAGCCAATCAGAACGCTTTGTATCCTTGTCATGTAATAATTATTTATCCCCCGAAGTGGAGGTGAATAGTGAAACATATTCTACCGAGCCGCGAAGCGGCGAGGTGAATATTTTTCACTAG
>JAOBRG010365293.1:0-12242 GCA_027574985.1 Umimayanthus nakama | reverse complement strand
CTTATTTCTGCTTAAAATCTCATTAAGTAATCTCCAGGTTCCCTTAACGTTTGACTTCAGCTTCTCAATTTCCCCTATGTAGTATAAGCGCTTAACAATTTTCAATGAATGTGTGAGTTTATTTTTGTATTGTTTGTAGTTGTTCTCATTGTGTAAGCTAGGGTTGTTAAGGTAACGCTTGTATAGCTTGTTCTTTTTCCTAACAGATTTTGACAGGCCTTTCGAAAACCACGGCTTACAAAGGTTATACTTTCTAGTTTTAATCTTTTTCAAAGGAAAGCATTTATTGTATAGTGAGACATATTTTCCTATAAATATTCCATATGCGTCTGATGGCTTATGCGAGTCAAGAACATCTGTCCAACTCTCATTCGCAAGCTCTTGTTTAAAATAAGCCGAGTTTCGTGTGTTTTTATCGCGAAGTAAGATATACTTCTTTTTGTTAACAACTTTAAAGTTTCCTGAAACAAAGGAGAAAACTGGCAAATGATCTGAAATGTCATTTAGAAAAAGGCCACTGACAGAATGACTTAGAGGGTCATTAGTAAATATGTTATCTATCAAGGATGCTTTGTGAGCCGTGATTCTAGTTGGCCGTGTTATCAATGGAAAAAACATCCTAGAATATAATAGGTCTAAAAAACTGGCGAGTAGCTTGGTGTTGTGAATGATTCATCAAATTTACATTCCACTCACCTAATAAAACACAATTTTGTTTTCTTTAGAAATTCCATCAAGTAATAACTCAAGATCACTCAGGAATTCTTGTAATTTTTGACCAGGAGGTCTATAAACAATTCCAGCAATAACATTTTTCTCTTTTGTTCTGTTGATCTCAATGAACAGAGATTCACTTAAAGTTTCGTCAGAGAATGCTAATTCAGGTTGCTGTTTGTAATTCAAATTATCAGCAAGAAAAAGTCCAACTCCTCCACCTATACGACCAGTGCGATGTTTATGTAAAAAATTATATCCTACAATATCAAGCGAATTTGATGAATCAACAAGCCATGTTTCAGAAATACCAGTAACTGGAAATTTAACATAAAGTCTTCCTAGGAAATTTGTGAATTGATCTAACTTATTAGTAATACTACGCATATTTAAATGGAAGAAAGACAAATTGCTGCTGAAGCAATTGTTACTGAGATTTAGACAATTCGATTCAGTTTCGGTTAGCATTTTATTAAAGCTATCTTCTGTGCAATATTAACAACTATCATTCTCCGCTGAGAAGAAATTCGAATTAGGATCTTTATCCTGACAAAGACTAAAGTTCTTATATGTTTCACACAGTAAAGGGTTAAACTTTAGATTGCTCAACCTAATCAAGACCAAAATTAATGGTACCGCCGTTTGTTAACTCAAATTGAACTAACCAAAAGTCATCATCGTCTACATGTAAATCAAAAAGTGGCAACGATGCTAAGTTATTAGTACTTAAAATACAGATCTGTCTTTAATAATTAGTCGGTCTAACACAAAATACGCTATTGTACCCGCCTCTTTTGCAGCTTTTAACTTCAGTATCAGCGGCACTCGCTTTCGCAGGGTGGCAAGAGCGAGATCTTCACTCACAAACAGACCTTCGGGCTTCTCTTTACGGGCTTTTCGAAGGATGGTTTCTCGTTGTTTCCAATCACGTAGTTTACAAACAATAGTGCTGGGTTTGTTTTCATTTTCTTTGCGCTGATTGTTCTTGCGTCGCTCCACCCGATGAGCCTTCTCGACCTCCACATCTATACACATACATCTATACCCAACTTGTTCTTTATTGCTTGTTTGACTTTCTTCTCCGCTTCGGCCCACGTTTCGCCTCCCTTTTTCTTCAACGCCATTAATCGGAAGATTATTCCTTCTGGACTGATTCTCTAAATACTCCGCTTTTACTTGTTGCTCTTTAAGATCTTCATTGAGCTGACCCATGGTGTGCTCAGCTTTGCTTAATTTAACCTGTATCGGTTTAAGATCATCAATTTCTTGTTGAGAATACTCGAGACTTGTCTTGATGGAGCTAACGGTCTTCACAACTTCGTTGAGACGTGCATTGAGGGAAGATATTACAGAGTCAAACACCGATCTCACCATCAACTCTTACACGTTTAACATCTCTCTTACAGTGGTTAAAGAAACAGCTTCTTGTCAACTGGCTTGCTCTTCTTCCTCGGCAACTGAAGACTCTACGTCAGTTTTCTCCGGAGTTCTTTTAGGATCAGATGTTGCTTCTTTGCTTTTTGAACTTTTCTTTGGTTTAGTCATTGTAATTTAAGTGCAGGAGCTACAACATACACGTATTTTTAAAAAACAAGAAGTGAAGGATTGAAAAAAAAATTATGACGTCTTGCATAAGATCTCCGATCACTTACTCACACAGGCCATGACATACTGTTGAAGATGCCTTTAGGAACGTGGTCAGAACTAGACGCATAAAATGCATGACCTCGAGCTTTCGTGTTTAAAGTTGAAGCATAGATTTAGTTCTGAAAACGGTGAAAATAAGCTCGGTGTGTGTTAAGATGCACTGTGTTATGCATCTTGGAAATATTGTTTTATTTCTAAGTAGAGCTGTGAAAGAAGAAATATATTTCTACAGTATTTGTTTTATTCTAAAACTAAAACCTAGTAGCCTGTGTATCTGGTGATTTTGAGGGGTTTTAGCAAGGCTTATCCACTATATTAGCAAGTGTTCGGTTTGATTGTTGTTCGATGTTTTGGCCACATGAGAGCTGGAGCTGAACAAGAGAAATTGCACTCGAGGGGAGGGCATGATTGGGGCAAAGACATAAATAAACTGCTGCAACCGACCCCGTGTGCCCTCAAGCTTTAATGCTGTTGTGCTTTCCTTGAATCTGATCATCAATAACATTTGTACAAACAAGAACCAATGTGGCAATGAAAGGCAATGGAACAAATAAGTATCTGGGTCATCGTTTTTCCTTTCAACGTACTCTTCCGAAAAAATTGGTTGAATGCCCCGAATGGGACTCGAACCCACGTCTCCTGGTCTCTTGTCAGGCGTAATAACTAAGCTGGCAACACAGCAAGTCTCGGAGTATAGAGTTATCATCGTGGATGATCCCTGGGACCCTTGTTTTAATGGAGAAAAAGACAAAAAATGTCAAAATTGGAGTGACATCGAAAACTGGGTTGCCGTGGCAAGAAGAGATACCTCATTTTTCCAGGATTTTGTTTTGCAATTTACGAATTTCATTTTTACAAATGTTTTAAGTTCAGATTTACGTAATCAAAGGAACCTGTTTAACGAAAATGGATGTGCTTAAATTAAAACTATTTGAATAAGTACTAATATAATTAAATTCTTAGGGAATTCAATCTTCAATTTCAGATATTGAAGACTGTGCTCCAAATCCGTGCCAGAATGGAGGAGTATGCACCGACGGAGTGGATTCGTACAGTTGCACTTGTGTGGCTGGGTTTAATGGCACCAACTGTAAAACGAGTGAGTTCTGTGCTTTGTTTTTGTCCTTTATAACCGTTTGGTGTCCTTGTTTTTCTACGACAATTGTGTCAAAAAGACAGAATATTCCGCCTGTTTGTACTATGTCATTAAAATGTTGTATACGGCCAATAGATCAAATGGTGAATAAGAACAAGTTTAAGTGTAAGAACAATACTGTGTAAGGCCTGTCTTAGGGTTTTACTAATTCTTTTTAACCAATATTACTAGAGTATTTGAGAATACCGTAAAGTTTTCATTTTATGCTTTAGATATCGACGATTGTGCTACAAACCCGTGTCAGAATAAAGGAACGTGCACCGACGGGGTAGCCTCGTACAACTGCATTTGTGTGGCTGGTTTTAACGGTACCAACTGTGGAATAAGTGAGTTCTGTGTGGTGTTTATGTTCTTCATAGCCATTGTGGTGTCACTAGTTTCCACAATATACCAAACACGTCGTTCAAAAGGGGTTCATGGTTAAAAGGTCCAAGTAAGAGTACGAACAAACCTAATAACAACATTGATTGAGGTCTGGCTGGTCGAAATCTTGCTGCCCATGCGCAAGCTTGGGCTGGAAGTTTTTGCTGGTTGGCAGGCCGTTTTTTCAATCTAACGTGGATTTAAGCAGAACTACAACTATCTCATAAAACCAACCGGTGTAAATATATTTAACAATCATTCAACTAACGCGCGTTGGATATGAGTTTTTAGATAGCGGACGAGGTGCGAATTAAGCACCGATTCGGCTATCATAAGCTCATATCCAACAAGTTTGAGTGGATTAATTGTTTTATTAAATGCTAATCACTGGATAAAAATATCTCGAATTCTATTTTATACCGAGTTGAGTTTTCGGCCATTTAAGGGAAAATTTACCGTGAAAAAGTTGTCAGTTCCCATATTTGGTCTGTTTGCATTATATAGTAGAAAACCAATCAGATTACCAGAATTTTGATATCCAGTGCTTGGTATTTTATAAAAAAAACTTAAGCTTTGTAAAAGTTGTATGAGGTAAACTCCATTTAATCCTGACCGGGATCGGCTATTCATCGAGTTAGCGTTTGAGATTGAGTTAAGACTGGATTACAAAATATTCAATATAAATAAATTATCGATGTTGGCAAAGTGTTAAAATTTTGAAAATCGATATATTTTCTCGAAATAAACGTTAAAACAAAACAAGAAATACACAGTCGATGACTGCATGTGACTCAGGCGAAACAGCAAGAGCAAATCCAGGGGGGGGGAGGCGGACTAGGTGGCTCTCCATCTCTATTCTCTTTTTTTTATTTTAGTTGCATTCGTTGTACTTGGCTACTGCTACATTTTTATTACTAGTACCTAAACTGATGTAGTCATGATCAACTGCACTTCCACGAAAAATGTGTTTTGTTTGCTGAGTGGATTGAAATGTCATTTAGACTGAGTTTTCAGATATCTAGTGATAGCAAGTCTACCGAAGCAGATTGCCAAGCACATTGACATTGCTGTTACATTTAGTTTCCCGAAGGCAGTTTACGGTCTGTCGAAGCAGAATTTCAGCCACACAGCCCTCAGAATGCTTTTCCTCAGAGGAGTCTGAAAACGAACTAATTGAATCTTCGGAAGTGAGTCTCGAAGTCTCTTCGGTTTTATTTCTTGGATCACAAGAAAACACATTTTGGAATATCCGCCGAAGAACAATCGCATTTTGAAGAGCCGTACTGCTTAAGAAAAAAGCCTTAGGGGATTGTGTTTTGCAAAATGATTTATGTTTTAAATAAAATTGTAAGGAACCATTAAGTCATTTCCAAAGTATTTTGCAACTGATACAAGTTTGCAAACCCAACTGGACAATTGACTTGGATCTATACTGAGTTGGTTCCCTGATGTTGTCGTGAGTAAAGATTTCACTGCACTGTGTTCACTGTATTTTTGACAGAAGACGAATAATTTGCAAATATAATGTTCAATTATTTCCTTTTCAAAAACGCCGCAGTAATTCTAAAACACTAGAAAATAAATACAGACTAAAGAGCTCCGTTCTCTGATCCGGGATCGTATACATGTAATTGGTTTGAGTGGCGCTGCCTGTTTTTTATAAATCCAATTGGCGAAAACTTAAATTTCTTGGTTTTAGGTTCTCGCTTAATTTCTTCATCCTTCAACTAAAAAGTGCAGAGTTTAGACTTCAAACTTTTTTCAAGAAATAGTAATTATAAAGCTGGTTCGTGATGAAAATATCTCAACTTCAAATTTTATAAAGTTTTGGCTGTCGGATAAAACTGCTCATGACCTCTTCAGAGGCGTGGACGTCCGAAAAAACAGGTGATCTTGATGTATCAGCCAATAGCATCGGTGTATTTTCAATCCCTTGCAGCTTAAAGCTTTTTGTTTATTTTATTCTATTTTCTAGCCGAACACTGAATACCCGGTCATTCAATTCTGTATACTAACCGCTTCGACAACCTGGCTCGTCTTATCCTGTTAAGACAAATTAATTTCGGATGACAGTTTTTCTGAAAGACTCGTCGAAGTTGACAATTTTTAAATACGAAAAGCGCGAGTATATTTGAGCTGTCAACTCTGGTGGTAAGATTTCATAATAAGAACTGATCGAGTAGTCACGAAAACAAATACAAATTATGATTTACTTGTTCTTTGCGTACCCTGAAAGTAGAGTTTTGTCCCCGCGAAAAGAGATTTTCGTAGGGCCATAGAAGATAATTCCTGGTGGGGTACATGTAAACAAGTACTTTGACTTTGGAGCTCTCGTTGTCATCTTATGAACTAAAACCGAAGACTTCACGACTTGCTTCCGAAGGTTCGAATTATTCGTTTCCAGGCTCTTCTCGGAAAATACATTCTGAGGGATCCACGATATGACTGAATTACAGTTTGCTGCTGGAAAACACTCAGCGCAGTACAGATGGATTGTAGTCGTTTCTCAGTTTAAATATCTTAATCTGACTTTAAGGCACGGTTTACTACTACAACAATAAATATTTGAACAAGATAACTTGAACTTCCTATAAAAAAATGAAGCGAATAGCAGTGATCAGAGAAACCTGAACCGCGATACTGATTTTCACTCATGACCTGATACTGTCAAAAAAAAAATTTACCAATCTATGACAAATTTGGAAGAATGAGCAAGGTGTTTCAGCTTTTTAGGTAAACTTCGTTCAGCGTCCGTGAAAAAAACATTTTTTTCTGCATTTTTTGCCGCAGATTAAAGATTCAGCTCTTTCTCGCCGTAGGTTGTCTGGCCCGCCGTTACATCTTCATTGCAACATCGACTCACGAGTTTAAATCGAAGAAAGCTATCGATTTTTCAAATTTTAGCATTTTGTCTTAATGTTCTTTTATTTATATGATGAGAGAGTCTCGAAGAATGAACAAGGCAAAATATCTGTTAAGTCTGCAACTTCTTTAAAGGGAACCTCGGCTGAAAATGACTTTGGCCCTCAAATTAAACCTTGACGTTTCCACATTATGGTGTGGGGGTTTACAAGCTGTAATTTTGTACACAGCGCCAATGCCAGGCCGTTTGTTTTGCGTTTTCAGTTTCCTTTCAAATTTCCAAGCCGCCGCCATCTTGAACTATGACGTAATCGTGCCGTGCCCAGGCCACCGCAATTGCTTAGAAAAATGGCGGATAAAAGGAAGTTCGGTGTAGAATCCATAAATCCGAAAGTGTTGACGCTATTGTCATGAAACTTGGAGGTTAGGTAGAACTTTATTACCTAATTAATATGAGTAGGTTACACGCTAATATGATGTCATGATGACGTCACAATGACAACTTTTTCCGAAAAAATCAGTGTTTTTTAGATATTTCTTATTTTTGTGCAGAAGGACAACACAGCCAAAAACTCTTGATTAAAAGCACTTGATCAATATGTCGACCAAAAAGTTTTGATTTTAGTCCATTCAAATTATTTGAATGTTTTAAATTGCAGAGATACATAGGATTTAGAGGAATGTAAACTGGAAAACGAGAATTGCTGGAATTGGCACTCGTTAAATGCCAATTGTGGCTAATGTTGTGTATATTTTTAAGCTTATTACGTAGATAGGGTCTTAAACTAACCAAACAAACCAAAATTCGGGAATGAAAAAATTCGGAAAATCAAAGTTAAACTATTATGACTTAATTTGCCAGTTTTTACGTTTTGCCTTTTTATTTGCATGACGTCCTCCATGACGTCACAGATCGGTCGAAAAAACTGAGATAACTTTTTTCTTAAAACATTAGTGTTCAAGGTTACCAAAATGCTTGATCCCAAGCATCACAATCCAGTTAAGTGTAAAAAATAAGCGAGAAATCCAACTGTCAGTTAAACATGTCCTTCAAAATGCTGTTGCAATGGCAACATCAGACCCTATAACCAAATTGCTACCACATAACCAATATGCCAGATAAATTTTAGAAAACCCCTATGATATAGAGGGATATTCCTTAATTGTCTGAAATTGCGAGCTATTCAAAGTTGGCGCAGACATCAAAAGCACCCCCTCCCCCCCATTTCCCAGACGGAAAACGGTTAAAATTCGGCCCTTTCTCGACATAGATTACATCTGTCTGGCAAACGCAATGCAGGTTCGGCGGTAAAAAACAAACGAACATCGACACATGTTTGTTTTCCAGTTTTATTTTTCGTGAAAAGGTATTGAGATTCAATATTATAACACTTAGCCACATCGCTATTTATATTTACAAATTGAGTTTTTGGTAACACAATCTTAACTTAAACTCAACTCTTACTCAACTCAATCGTTAACTTGCTCGTTAGTCTATCTCATCCTGTCCCGCTTTTGTAGCATTTGCTGTCCTTGTTACTGTTCTTACTCCTGCTATTTTCGTAAAACTTTTCCCTGTCCCTCGCTACCCTTATTCCTATCCATGTTCTTACCCCAGTTTTCCTGTCCATCGTTTGATAATAGTTTCGACGTCTTTCCTATTAAAGTTTCTGTCACCATTTCTTTTCTTCTCAAGGTACCTTTTGTAATCCTTGTCCGTGTTCCTGGTCGTGCTTCTTAGCTGGGCATGTCTCTGTTTCTGGTTGTTTTATGTTTCTCCATTCTGTTCCAGATCCGCTCTCAGTTTTTATTTCTTTGCCTGTTTGTGCTGTCTTCGTTTCTCTCACTTTTCTCGTACTTGTTGATTCTTTATTCCCAACCTAGTTTGAATCCCTGTACCTTTATTTGTTCTTCTTCCTGTTCTTCCTTATGTTCTGCTTCATATTCGCGTTTCTCTCTATGTTAATATTTTTCGTAATGATCCTGTTCCTGTTTTTGCATTTCCCCCGTGTTTTTTTTAAAAAAGCAAGCCCAAAATTTCTTTAACAGAAAAGGCAAGAGCAATAGATGAGACAAGCTCTGCTGTTCTAGCAAAAAGAACGAAACAGTTCATAGTGCGGCGGTATCGAACCCTCGCGTTGGAATGGTACAACAAAAGACTTTTAACAACTCTGTAAAATTTGCTGAAAGAAACTAGCAGTTTCAACATTTTTCGAAGGTACTCTTAGAAAAAATCTTTAACCAATTTGATGTTAAAAGGGGTAGGGGTTCCGCGCTCAAACCCACCTTAACGGAGTGAGGTTAGTAGTTTTGTTTTCGTTCTCCTCTAACAATTTTTTTTATAAAAACATTGGTTTTCATTTGACCTTGACACTTAGTTATCTGTCGTACACCAACAAAAGGACAAAGACATAGACTGTGATTTGTTGCTGTTTTTTTCTCCTTATTTTGCATTGTAATGTACTTTAGCGAACTTCTTTCGCAGCTTACAAACCAACGGAGGAAACTGTATTGAAGGAGTGAATGATTACATCTGTTCGTGTGTTAAAGGCTTCAACGGCAGCAACTGTGAAAAGAGTCAGTTCATTTTACAAAACAGATAATGTTGTTTGTGTTACTCTTTTCACTAAATGTATGAAATCGTTTTTTATTAAGATAAAAAAAGTTGTTCTGCTGTAAAAAAATTTCCACTTACAATGATTTTATGTTAAATTTTCAAGGAAGAATGTAGCATTTTACATTTACTGTAAGTTAAACCCTCGGCACGATTGTTTAGATTACTGACTTTGTCATGTGGCAATATTCGAGGCTTTTATAAAAAGTAATTCGGTTCTAACCTGATAACTTAACAAAATTCGCATTCGTACCAATTGTGGTACATAAACTTAAAAAAAGGTTTATTTTCTTAAAATTACTCAAACTTACCATAAAATGACAACTGCTAAAGTTAAACCAAAATAATTTAAACAAGTACAATAAAAATTGCTCTGAACGATTTACCTGGTTTTGAATCTCCGCTTTAGATATTTGTAAATATAGTGTGCACGTCCGGTCCAAGCTGATTAAAGCAAATAGGTGCCTTATTAATTCAATCGTATTACCAAACTTCACCTATTGTCTCTCCGTATATTTTGCCACAGATTCGGACCTTACTACAATCCAACATTTCCTAGATCGTTGCTTTAAAAGGAAATATACCTCTAAAAAGATAGATACTCGCGAAGTTTTGGAAAAGGCAGAGAGAAAACTCTACAAATCACGATCAACAACTCCCTTTACCCCATTAACAAGGTTTTTCCAAAGCAGAAACAAACAAAGTACCGTCTGAGAAACAGTTTCGCGATTCGTCCTAAAGTAATAACATGCAGATTTAAAAGTACATTTATAAACAGGCTCATTTCTAAATACAATGTTTAATTTACTTAAATGTTATCTTTATTAATCTATTTTTTTCTATACAGTCATGTTTTATAAGTGCATTCGATGTACTCTGCGCACTTTAGACTTCTTTTTAGATACTGTTATAACTGTAACTTAAGATATGTAATTTTATATGTAAGGAAATAAAGACTATAATAATAATAATAATAATGATTTTAAAATATAATCATAATCATAATCATAATCATAATCATAATTCTTCCTCCTATTCAGTATTGTTATTATTTTTATTACTATTATTATTAATAGATATTGACGATTGCGCTCCTAACCCGTGTCAGAATGGAGGAGCTTGCATCGATGAAGTAGACTCGTACAAATGCACTTGTGTGGCTGGATTCAGTGGCACCATCTGTGGAACAAGTGAGTTTCGTATAGTACTTAAGTTTCTTGACAGAGTTTCTTTGTGTCCTTTGTTTTTTACAACTTGTTTCCAGGACTCCCCGTCCTCAATCTCTTGTTCATGCTTTTGTTCGTGTTCGTGTTACTTTTCATGCTGCTTTTGTTCTGTTCTTGTTCGTTTTATTGTTGGTTCTTGTACAGATTCATTTTCTTGTTAAAGTTCTTGTTTATGTTCTTTCTAAACTCCAGTTCCTGTCCTTCTCCCCAATCCATTTCATCCTATGTTTACGTCCTTATTTCTATTTCTTGCTTTCAAAATTGCTATTCCAACATCCGCTTCCCATACTATTACTTTTCCTTGTCCTTGTTTTTGCCCCTGCTTTGTATACTATTTGTCCATGTTTCTTTCTTTCCACCCGCAAGTAATTTTTGTTTTTGCTCCAATCCCGATTATATCCCTATTCTTCGTTCTCTCTTCTACTTATACTCTTGTTTTCTTACTAATTTAAATTTATGTTCTCGTTCCTACTTTCGCCTTGTTCCCGTTCATGCTTTTGGTAGTTTTGTTGGACCTCTTCCCGCTCTTATTTTGTTTGTTGTTCTTGCTGCTGTTTTGTCATTAATACTGCATTGAAATTTTTTCGCAAACTCTTTTAAAAAAACAATAGTTGTCATAACTGTTTTCTAGTGAGTAAGCATAGAAAAATTCTTGCTTTTCTTTTATTTATCTTACCTTATTATATCTTATCTTTATCGTTATATTATGTTAGTTATTTGGTTCCATAATCACACATTGAGGAACAATTTGATTTACTGTATACAACTTTATTAGGTTTTCCGTTACAAAATTTAATATTATGTAGTAAAACAAAAGGGAAATGAAACAATATTATAAAATTACAAGCTTATTCTCCCCCAAGGACAATGAAAAGACAAAATCGGACTAAGAAAACCTATGTGTATCGATGCTTAGTCATATTCCTAATTTATAAAATTGTTCAAACTACTTGCTTTTAAAAGTCTCTTACTGATGTTAACAGTGATTTGCAATGACGTAGTTCGTCGCACAGTGAGTTACATATACATGTACCCCTGTACCTAAATGATTGTTGAGCCAGCACTGTCCTACATTTTGGGAGTTGCAAATTATCTCTCCTCCTAGTGTCTTAATCATGTATGCTGGACCGTTTACAAAAAAACTGTGTTAATTTTTTGGGAGCCAGATTATTCATGCATCTGTACATTTGGGTGGCGTCTCTGATGTACAGCATGTCTTTTACAGGTACGAGTTTTAATTGTTTGAGTGTACGAGTTATATGTTCATACTTCCTTTTCCCTGATAATATACAAGCAGCAAAGTTCTGAAGTAACCGAAGTTTGTTGACATTGCCTTTACATGTCCCAGACAATACTGAAGAACAGTAAAAAAGATTAGAGAACACCAACGAGTTGATAACAATGGGCATGGATGAGCTATATAGGAGAGATCTTTTCCTACTTCAAATACACAATTTGATTGAAATTTGATGCCAGGATATCTACGTGTTCCATGAAAGATAGGTTCCTGTCTAGAATAACTCTAAGGTCCTTTGTTGAAACTTCAAAATGGAGTGTCTTTCCCAGAAATGGAAGTCGGGGGAAATGAGACTTGACTCAGCTTTTGTTAGGAACCAAACGGACAGAAACTGGTCTTGTCTGGGTTTATTAGCAGATGGTT
>JAOBRG010365282.1:0-12244 GCA_027574985.1 Umimayanthus nakama | reverse complement strand
GAGGCTGGCGTTCTTTCACTCCTTTCCCTGTCCCCATTCCCTTCGCGGCCAACTTTTTCGCCACTCGCCTTTTGAGCCTTCACGAATGACTAGAACGCCAAGCTACGCTGGCTAGGGTGATTCTTTTAACGGCACTCTATGAAGCGTTTCAGCTCAGGATCAGGCGGATCCAGGGGTGATTCGGTGGAAACCCCTAAAGTAAAACAAACGCAGATATTTTGAACATACTCTTTCTTATGTAAAGAAGACTTGTTAAATATTAATAAGAAATAGATAGTGTAAGCAGACGTTTGTCCGAACCCCAATTCACTATTAAACCTTATAAGATTCCGCAGACCCAAACTATATCAAAAATGTTCACAAAACAACTGAATTTTTGTTTTTGTTACCATGGCAACAGCGGCTAATTAAGTGATGATTGCTACTATGCTGATTAATTGGTGGGTCGAACACTAATTGCATGCCAAAGGCATGTGCATATTTTTAACCGCTTCAAAAATCTTGCCTGAATAGCCCGGCTGTTAATTGTTTCAGAAGGATGGGATTTTGATGCCTGGGTCTGCGTGAAGGGGCTTTGAACGTGATAAGTAGTAGTGTATTTTTGTATTAAAGCCTTTGTGTAAATGCTTTAGCTCAAAATTTTTAAGTGCATAGAACTGATCTGTATTAACGCCATACAAACATAAATGAAATAAGTGTAGGCAATGAAGAAATATTTCAAGCAATTATAAGTTTGAAACAAACATTGAAACATTCATAGAAAACTCCGATGTTTATTTAACGAACTCAAACATGAACACAATTCACAAATATACTTGCCGGAATAAAGTATCATTCGACTATTGAAAATAATTTTGATATATGATTTGTATATAATAAAACAATTATTCCACTCGCTCTCGTCGTAATGAGTTGATAGCCAACTCGGCGGTCCGCTAAAGAAGCACTCGGCTTCACCTTGAGCCACTCAAACGCTTCTCTCGTGCTCTCCCAACTTCCCGCGTGCATCCATAACTCGATAGACGCACGCCAAGCATGGACCAGTTCTTAAATAACATATCGGGCTCAGATCTTTCCTAACAACTTACTGTGCTTTGTTCTTCAATTTAAGGACACTCTTTCTTTGAAACTAAAATTGATCTTATGCTGTCAGGAGCCCATCAATAGGAGCCTCTATCTCCACTAATTTCTTGAGTCAACCCTTTCCCGAGTAGTTTTGTATTTAGAACGGCTCTCAGTGGAGGTTTCGCACGCACACAGTTCAAAGACCCAATCAAAACAAAGCTAGATACAGTGTATTGTTTCAATTTCCCGCGCGTCTCATGGGGGAATGTGACGTAAAACAATACTCTATTGAGCTCTACTTTGATTGGGTCTTTGAACTGTGTGCGTGCGAAACCTCCCCTGAAAACCGTTCTACAAATAAATCTACTCGAGAAGGGGTTGACTCTGAGGCATGGTGCAGGAGATACAGACTCCTGGTGATGGGCTCCTGATGCTGCATAATGATACGGGACCGTTCACTATTTATACCAAGGGGGACGACAATGATTTCAAGCTGTTTAAAGAAACCTTCTGACCCTCCTTTTGCCGAAAAGTGTCTCTGATTCCCTTTCTCGCTACTAAAATATTATGGTCCCCCTATTTTACGAGGAACCTTCTGGCACAAAAAGATTACTGATCTCCAAGTTATGACGACGTCACATCGAAGTCAGCCCACAGAGTCATCAAACCTCAAGATTCCATCTCGACTGTTGTTTGTCTTGTGCTCTAAACCCAGTGGTCATCGGTGGTTGGCTGTGGTTCCACGCCCATGTTCCCACAAACCCAGTGGTCATCGGTGGTTGGCTGGGGATCCACGTCGGTGTTTCCACTGGGGCGAGCAAGTCCACAACAACACACATTCCGCAGCCACTCCAGCAAACAAACCAAACAAAAACACGGACAAATACCAAGACGAAACAAACACCAGCTTGAAATAATAACAATAACTATAACCAGCAGCAATATGGCAAGAACAATTCCAGTCACTTCTCCTGAAGTCAAACCTGTAGAAGGAATGAAAATGAAAACATAATTTAGTCTCAGTCAGTCAGGACAATCCTGAGAATCCCATTATGCTCATTAGTGGAAGACGATTTGATCTCTAGTGGCGGGTAGAAGTTTGTAAGCAGAAAATATCTAGAAAATAAAAAGATGTTATGAAAGAATTACTCTTGTTGTTGTAAGCTTCTTTTTCCCATTTCTCATTTGGACAACGTAAAAACAAGAAGTGGGCTTCACCGGAAGTGAGCTTAAGGGGGCGCAAAAACTTTTTAAAGCTTTTATCTCGAATCTATTTTTATGACCAAACTTCGAGGTTCCTACTCGGGCAGTTTTTCGTCCACTGATTTGAAATTTAGCAGTTTTGTAGCTAAATAACAGAAGTTTTAAACCGTGTCAGTGTTTTTTGAAATTCCAAAAAATTTCAAAATATCACGATAAAACTATGCCGCTTTTGATTACGAAAGCGCTATTTCGGGGTTTTGGCCGGCTGTAAAATAGAAAGAAAGCGGCCTTTCAAAAACAGCTGACATGGTTTTGGACTGCAAATTGTGTCAAATATGACAATGCAATAATTAGTGCTATCAAACGCATCATGTTCGACTTGGAACTCCGGAAAGGAAAAACAAAGGTCGGAAAACAAGGTGTTCGTTCTCTTTATTTATTTGAAATTACCAGATAAAAAACAAAATAGCAATTTAGAGAATTTAAATAGGTTTTCACTGATATATAGGTTTATAGGGTTACGTCACGAATACGCTCCATTAACCGAAACTACCGATCAAACTGAACTGTAACCTTAAGCGGTGATACAAGGTTGCCGTCTGTTCGCATCAATATCATTCTTTTACTTTGTAACCTTTGAAAAACAGCTAATTTAAATGAAGCGCTGTGCAGTTAAGACCTGCGAAAACAACTTACTGAATTAACTCGTTCTTTGGTCTTACGATTTTGTAAATCACGTGTACCATGCAGTAAATACAGTCATGTCAGAAAAATGCTTACCGAACATCGCAAGACAAATATACAAAAGATATATGAAAAGTCAATCGCGTAAATGTTCGGTAGAAAAAAATTTCACATGTCATACTTTTGCTGCAAAACTTGGACTTCGAGACGCCATCTTTAAAATTTGACCAGCGTTTGTCTTTTTGCTACATTACACGCATGCGTGGTCGTTAGTCTGACATGTCGGTAGTAACTCCCTTGAGCTACCATGAAAATGGATGTAATTGCAAAAAGCTATTTGTAACTCGGATAAGCGCCGCAAAAACTGAAACGAAAAACAATAGCTTATGTCTATTAAGAAATTCCCATTCGTTAACTGTAGTTTTCAAAAAACGAAAGTACGACTTCACGCCAAAGAAATGATGCTCTTGTTAGGTGGCTCGTGAATGAACACTGGAAACTCAGACACTTCGCAGTGGGATCCCGCAGTTTAGATTAGAAAATTAAAAAAAGTTGATTATTCTGCGTCGGCGGGTAAGCCCAGTATGCCGTTTGATCAACTCTAAAGAATGATGTGGTATTTTTTCGTCGTATGGTTGCGAGAAAACAGATGTTTTAAGCGCTAGCCTTCTTCAGATCAAACTGGATTATGAGAGAAGACTGACTTGCCTACCTACTGCTGCCTCTGCATCGTGATTGGATGAAACTGAATGTTTTGAGTCTGTTCTGTACTCAGTCGGACGACTCTTTGTTACGGTGCTTGTCTTAAATGATCCTGCAGTCGAACTTGTAGACGGATAATCGATTTCTCCCGTCGTTGTCCCGACTGTAAAAAAAATGTGTGAACATCAGACATGGTCGAATTGAAAGAGGAGCTCCGTGCATTTACCTGATGACGAGTTGCTGAAGTTTTCTCTTAGTAAGTGATTGGTACGACAGCAATCTCATGCTCCGCTGTTATCCGTACTGGTGAACCGTAGTTTTGTATCTGAAATCACTGATGTTCTCAAAAGAAACAGGAACCGAACTGTGCGCAAAGTTAGCAATGCAGTAAGTTTTCTGTGTACGTTACTTGAGGAGTATAGCGTACATGCATGCATTCTCGCTTTGTCTAAATTACATGCTTATTTAGGAGAGTCACTTTAATTCATTTTTCTTAAATCGTATTTTTGCCATATTTTGTGCTTAATCTGCTCTGACGAGCGGCTAGCGCTCGAAACGTAAGGATTACATTCAACCTTACCACAAACAACATTAGACACCAATCCTTTTTTTTTTATCAAACCACGTGCATAATCGGCTTACTCGCCAACGCAGAAAAAACCAGGTCTTTTTTCAAAATTAGTCATCCAGTGTTTTAACCATTGTCGACGTCCTAGTAGTAAAAAATATCGATAAAAGATACAACACTTCTCTCTAATTTATGTCCATACAGAGCACTTTGGGATCAAACAACAGAAGTTTTCGTTCATCCAGTATTTATTTTATAATAGGTACATGGAGCACTGTTCTTCACTGTTGTATTCAATATCAAGTAACTTTTGTTTCAAGTATACATGCTGTGATTTGTAAGACCTTTTCTTCGAGTTTTGAGGGTTGGGTTACGAAGATTTTTAAGTGTGGAGTTACGATGAGTTTTAATGGTGAGGTTACGGTTACAGTGTAGTAAAATAGCCGAACTTGGCCATTGTAATTATTTAATATTAGACTGAAACACCGAATACTTCGATATCGTTTGTCCACAACAATTAGCATAATATTACGCAAGTAAATAAAATCAACCATATGCTACCTATTGGTAAGATAAATTGACCAGCAATTACTTATTACATTGTTTACATAATGTTTATGTGGCATACTATAACTTTTCTAATGTTTGTCGATTTGTCATTTTGAAAAAAAGAAAAAAAAAAAGGTAGAAAAAGTTCATTTACCTCAGAAAGAAAACAAAAAGAAAAAACGTTTCAACGCTTCCATCGGAAACTGAACTCAGGTCTGTTAAATTTAAGTCCCGCTGCCCTAAACTTGGTGATACCAAGACGCATCATGGGCTCATGCGCTGAACAAAAGGTTCGTAGGCATTGTGTAACTCGTAGCCTCAACCGCCTTACCACTAACTTCTCTCTTTCAAGAAATCGAAAGTTATTGTTATTGACCTATGCACAGAAAAAACCGGGTGTGCAAGTAAAGAATTTCCACTTCCATGGTCAAGTCATTGTCGTTTTAGAAAGTAGCACTTGACATATAACAAAACACTTACTTAACCTCGAACATTCGGTCAATACAGGAAGGCCTCAGTTTGTAATTTCTCGCACAAGCTCCACTCCCCACTAACAAGTAGTTGCTAGTAATGTAACGGGCTCCAAGTAAATGACATATACAGTGCCAGTCAAATAAGACAGTTTAAAGCAGTATGTTTGAAGGATGAGATATTTGGTTGGTAGCTAGACAGGGGGGCGTGATTCCATGTTACAACTGACCAAGGAAGGAAGAGGGAGTACTTGCAGGTGTTGGTTTTTCATTTGCTACAAAGAGCCTCAAGTGTAGGCAAACTTTCATACCGTAGGTTGAATTTTTACCTGGTTCTAAAGATGTGTCCTACCAACAAAAATTCACAGCCGAAAATTATGATTACTCACTAGGTTTTGAAGGTGTTTCACGGTTAGTTGTTGCTATAGTGGTGCTGGCTGTGGTGTATGAAGGTGAAGGAGGACCTGGTTTCATATGTGGGTTCCTTTCCAGCGGGTCGGTTGACGTGCCATAAAGAATCAGGGTCCAGTTGTACAGCGTTCCTACGGACACACATACAAACATACTACATTAAAGTTCCCCTTTATAAGGTTATTCTCCTACATGACTATAATGGTTTTCAAAGAAAAGGGCTAAGCTAAAATTAATTTCTACAATGGGGTTAATGGCTGAAGTGATTGTACAAAAAACGTTCTAGCATGAGTAGCTTGTTGGGTGGCGCTTGGTGGGTTATTGAACTATCTGCTCCGCCGAACACAAAAGAATGCCTACTTGCACCCAGCCTACCGGTTAGGGCAAGTTTGGGTCTTACTTATCTGTATCTAGTGTTTCGGTTATGTACGATAGTGTCATTTGGATACTGAAATAAGTTGGTGCTTGAATAGTTTGGACATTCAAAAACTATAACAGAATCGTTTAAAGTAAGAGTAAATAGATGTTCCAAGTTATCATTCAAAGCAAAGATAGACTGATAAACAGATAGATGAAAACGAACGATGCGCAGATACTTCAACAATTTTTTATTACTTGGCAATGAAAATCGTTGTACAAAGGCGCTAAGAATGAGCGTTGAAGTCTTGTGAGGCGTGTGATCAAAGACACTGGGTCAAGAGGGCTCGAAGCTCAAGGAAGCTTGAAATGGCAGATCAAAACAACAATTTGTAGCAAAAAGAACGATGAAATATTTTGTTTTCTTAAGTAAACTATAGGCCTTATCAAAAAACCAGGTAACGAGGAAAGTACATTGCTCGTCTCCCCAACAGCTCGTTAGTATATTTTCGACACAGCTGGTAGAAAACGGGAGGACAAATCCCTCACTTTATTAGCCAAATTATCCTGTCTTAAGTTTCTTACCAATTGATAATGACAACCGGAATACAATGAGCATGTATTACTTTTAAGCAGATACTTCATTTACGTATACAGGGTCAAGAGACTCGGTCCATCAGTAAGTACTTTTAAAATTTCAATTGCGCAAAACATAAACAACAGAAAAACAAATAACAGTACGAAACTATTTCATAAGTAAGCTCAACGAGAAATGAGGGAAAATAAATTCTATTTAATGTCAGATGACAAAATGTAAATATTTTAATATGTAAGACTGTAGTTTCAACTAAAACAGGTGTACTGTACTTCCCTTTTTTTTCCCCTTACCTTTTGTTTTCTAATAAAAAAAATATAGAAAAAACAGTAATAATAAATAAATTTGGGGTGAAAAGGTGACTCGATGGCTCTTTGACTTACAGGTGGAAGAGTTAGTCAAGATTCAACTACAGTAGCCAAAAGCAGAAAACTTCAAAAAAACGTTGCGCGCAACTCTTTGCCTTTAATCAGCAAAAAGAGCAGTTTTGAGCACTGCTTCGAGCAAATAGGGAATATTGAGCACTGCTCATCTTTTTTGCAGACTATATAAATACAAAAATCATTTACAAATAAGCTCCTTGAAGTATAGCTGTTATGGAAGGAGTACTATTAGTGCGAGATCGTTCAGCTTGAAACATCGTGTGCCAAAATGTAAGATGACTGGACAACATAGGAAACAGACAGTCAAGAACCCTACGAAGAGTGTGGCATTCAAGAGCCCCAGGAAGATAGTGAAATGAGTTCTGCTGAAGGAAGTGAGAATAATGGCATGGAAAGTCATTCTGATCTGAGTAGTGAAGCGGTGAGCTCGGAAGATGAAAGGGAAGGTGAAGCTGAAAATTGTTTTCCATGGTCACCATATCCTATTGGAATGTCTGGATGACGAGTTATAAGAACTCATTTGTAAGAACCAAGTGAGGGGAAATCCCCTAGCATCGCTGAAGCAAGTGCTCACAACAAGCTGCTCCTAAATAAAAAAAGGGCAGAGAAAATTCGTGATGGAAAACTTGAATGGATGCAAGAGATGAAAAAGATCCATATGAAAGAAAAAGAAAAATTGGGGGAACCGAAGCTGCTATTCTCACTCGAAAATTCTTGTTAAACCAATTGTTTGACAAAGAAGCTTTCCCACAAAATGTAAAGGAAGAAGCTGAATGATGATATGGAGGTATGGAAGCTTACTAAAAACCAGCTTGTTATCAAGTGACAAAGAATTTGGAAATCCAGCACTTAAAAATTCATGTGCAATGGATAAGAGAAATTGACGTTGCACAATACTTGTACATTGAAGATTATTTCTGAGTACTGCTTGGAGCAAATGGAGCAATAGAGAAGTCGCGAGCACTGTCCTAGGAACAGCTGAACAAAATGAGTAGCTTTGAGCACTACTCCGAGCAAAATGAGCACGTTTGAGTAATAGAGCACTGCCCTGAGTAGAGCTCAGACTTTAACAAAAGGTTTGATTTGGACGATCTGGAGTTTACTTATGCTTTACTTTAGTACTTTTGTTTTGTTTCGTTTCCCTGTTTGACTTAATTTAGCTTCGTGTCTCTTTAAACTAATTTGCCTCATTTTTTATGTGAAAAGAGCAAACAAAATAAGATTTACATGTCTTTTACTTATACAACCAAATTCAGCATTATCTAAAAAGGACTCTAGCACTTTACTGGATTTAAAGCTGCTTCATTAACAGTTTTTTATTGTTTGCAAGGTTGAATTTGATTCTGAAATCAACTAAAAAATTTAAAACCAATTTAAAGTTATTTAACAGTTAATCTGTTTTGTCTTTTTTCTCTGACACGATAAAAGTTATTTTAAAAGTTTTATTTTATTGTGTTATGCAGTATATTTACCAGATAAAAAAGAAAAACCACATTAATTTTTATCAAGAGGTCTGATTCCTAGACTGGCACACACTAATCCACTCATCCTCCACGAACACACACCCACTAACACACAAAATCCTGAATTGTAATCAAGCTACCATGAGTTAACAAATGTCTACTGCTGTAATTGAAGTATCGCATCCAACCAAATTTTTCACCTCTTAAACTTGTCCAACTGGATTTATCACCTTCAAAACCCGTCCGAACATTTAAATATTTTTTCAATAGCAATTGTCTCGAATGATCTTTAAAAGATTCTTGGAACCTCTAATAATCACTTGTATTTATCTCTTCCCCTATTTTATACGTTTTCTTTTACCATTATTAATAATCTCCAAGTCAACTAATTGGAACCACGTACTCAACGATTGTCACCAGTGTGATTTGTCAAGCAATTTGAACTTTTGCAACACCCAATGCACCTGCTTTCATTTTCGATTCATGAAACAAGCGCAAACCTTTAATTTTCAGAGTACGATAAAAGATATGGCTGAGGTAATACAACCGAATTACACTTTCGAGGATACTGAAGTTCTTGCTTTTTTTAAGTCTACGTTTAAGTTGGAAAGATAATCAAAAAACGAGATTCTGGGCTAGGAGAATTTTTGCTAAACGGGAGGGAAAAACAAATTGAAAATTATTGTAAATAAGTCCAAACTCATTCGAAAAGTTACTGTCTTGGGTTGCCCCATGTATCTAGGAAAGCTATTTGTGGAGAAGTGAAGCGTCGCCAGCAGAGAAGCCCAGTCAGAAAATCGATCACAAAACATTTTGTGCGCAACAAAAAATACTGCATGGAAATCGATCTTAAATCACTGTTTACTTCAACAACCAAAGTATCCTAGTTACCTTTGAAGTTTCCATAGCCAAGTCCATTTCGCAAGCTGATTTTCCACTGTCCAGAGGGATCTTCCCCCCAAAATTGCACACTTAGTAAAGTCCAGTTCTTAAGGGTCCTCTTGTAATCGTAGCGGCGGACTGGCAGTATCTCTGAGTTAGTACCTTCTGGGGATGACAAAACAACCTCGATTGCTCCACGGATTGTGTAGTTGAATGAAATAATTACTTGCACATGTTCTAAAAACCGTATTCTGTCTTCATGGTTGTCACAGCTGCCACTAAACTCCACGCTGTCATTCAAAAATGCTCTCGAAGAAATTGCCCTGGAGAACAGACATAAGTATTCTCTATAAATAATATAGTAACAATAACAAAAATAAAAGCCAATACCGCGCCTATACAGTGTCCTAAGAAAAAAAAGTTCACAAGCTAATTTGAATAGAAACGTTTTAAGCTCAGATTTAAAAAGAATTAATACTGTCAGCTTATCTAATATTAAAAGGTGAAGAGTTCCAGAGAATTGGCCGTGAGCTGAATAAGATCAGTAGCCATAAGTTTTTAGGTTGTAGGGAACAGTCACAAGTTCAATTTTATCTGAGGATGATCGGAGGGTTCTTTTGGCCTGATACAGAGTGAGTGGTTCCTTTAATTATGACGCAGCCAGATTATTAAGACACTTGAAAATAATAAACTTATCTTAAAAACAATTCTCTGTTCTATCGGTGGCCAGTGGAGTTCTTGTAGAGTGGGACTTATATGGTCATTTTTTCTGGTTTTCGTAATCAATCAAGCAGCAGCGTTCAACAGATGTTGAAGTTTATCAATCAGTTACTTGGTAAACCATATAAAAGCGAGTTGTAATTGTTGATTTTTGAAAAAAGGAGTGCATGAATGAAAATCAGAACGTTCCTAACTATGGCATTATTCCTAAGATGATAGAGGCCAGATTTTAACACGGCATTTACGTGTTGTGACATCGTTAATGTGGTGTCAAAGATAACACCAACTGAACATTCTTGGTGTAGATGACATCAGATCTGAGTTGAAGATGTGGACGAAGTTTTGAGTGGTAGTAGAAGTTCTGTCTTGTCAGTGTTTGGTTTGGGCTTATTTAAAGCCATCCGTGCATGGATGTCCGAAACACACATCTCTGTACGTCTCGTTTCCGCAGCTATCTCCGTTTTGTTCTTAAAGAAGAAGGAAGTATACAGCTGTTGGCTGTCTGCATATAAATGGAAGGAAAACCCATGCTTGCGGATGATATCTCCAACCGGAGATGTGTAAAGAGAATATAAGAAGTGTCCTAAAACAGACCCCTGGTGTACACCACAAAGAAGTTCATGTAGGGTAGAGGAGGTTCCTTTAATGCTGACAAACTGAGTACGATCCTTGAGATGCGAGTGGATCCATGAAAGTACTGAGCACCTGTTACCAAAGCGAAAGTGTAGCCTTTTAAGCAGAATGGAATGGTCAATAGTATCAAAAGCGGCAGACATGTCAAGTTATAGAAGGAGAACACAGTGATTGTCACCCTTCGAGCGAAGAACATCATTCTGTACACAAACTAGTGCCGTTTCACAACTGTGTTGTGGAGGCAATTCTTATATAAATGATCAAGGCCGCGCACTGACACAGCTTTCTCAATTGATTTCGAAATAAACTGCGAGTTTGACACCAGACGAAAGTTAGGATATAGTTCATGATTCAAAAAAGGTTTCTATAGTAAAGGAGATAACACAGCTTGTTTTAAGGATTTTGGAACAGTACTGGATGTAAATGAGAGGTTGATGATTTGTGTGATGACTGGAGGTAGGTCTTTAAAACACTGAACTAATAAACTGGCAGGAATGGGATCGAGACAGCGAGACTGCTAAGCACTCTTACAAATAAGTGAGGTTTGGGATACTCTTATTGTCTTTGATCCCATGGGATCTTTCATTCGTAGAGTAAAGGATAAGCCCAGTTTTTATGGTACAGTAACCGATCAACGGTGCTGAATGTTTTTTTGGTCTGAGGCATTCTCTGAAATAATACAAGAGAAATATCTCATTTTCGCTTGCTTCGCCATCATCCTAGCAAGTACGCATTGATCTTCAAATAACTGGCGATCAATGTGAAGCTGCGATTTTCTCCAACACGTCTCCAGTTTATGTCATTCGGCCTTCTCAGCTGCGATCTTGATCGAGTACCAAGGAGCAGATAGACGTCAGCAACTTGAATCGGGGTGGCAGTTAGTCACACACACGCGCTGCTGCTTGAAACGCAAAAGCTTACTTGAATGAGAACAGAAATAGCTAACTTCTAAAAAGCCATGTTTTAATACTAGTTTTAAAAGTGCTGAGGTTTTCAATGCAACGGAAATCGCTAGGTAGGGAGTTCCACAGTTTTGGAGCGGCAACAGAGAAACATCGGTCCCCGTAGGTTGTAGTGTCAGACTTAGGAACAGAGAGATACTGATAGTTACATGTAAGTGTTCTTGAACGGAGGGAACGTGACGGATTATATGGTTTATTGAGTTCGATGATAAAGATTGCAGCACGTCCTTGAAGTGCCTTGAAAGTAAGAAGAAGCTCGGGTAACCAGTGAAGTTGTTGGAGTACAGGAGTTACATGATGAGATTTAGGAGTTCTAGAGATAAGTCGAGCTGCGGCATTCTGAACGTGCTTTAGTTTATTAAGCTCTGTAACTGGTAGGCCATAAAGGATTGAATTGCACGAGTCAAGCTTTGAGGAAATGAATGTGTGTACCAGCCTCTCACAGACTTTTAAATACTTTTAATTACATGTAATGGTTATTATAATTATTGTTATTTTGTTACTGATTGTATTTATTATCGTTATTATGTCATTGTAGTTTTGCATTATTGTACAGTAGCAATATCCATGTTTCTGTTACTGACCCCTCTTGTAATT
>JAOBRG010365271.1:0-12244 GCA_027574985.1 Umimayanthus nakama | reverse complement strand
TAATAATAAATTCATACTCGTATGTGTGGAGAAAAAGATCTGCTAACAACGGTGCGCTGTTAGTACCCA
Source organism: Umimayanthus nakama (assembly GCA_027574985.1). NCBI lineage: Eukaryota > Metazoa > Cnidaria > Anthozoa > Zoantharia > Parazoanthidae > Umimayanthus > Umimayanthus nakama. Next base: position 12,175 of record JAOBRG010365271.1, on the reverse strand, counting down.
TTGGAATACCAATAACTTGTCTAAAAACTTTTCCTACAAAACGGACAAAGATGTTATCGATAAGAAAATTAATGGCACGGCAAAGATCTCTGCAAGAAAAATGATATCTGTTACAATTCCTCTCGTCTGTCCAAAATGTTCTGAAGTTATCCGTGGCAATGAAGCTTTTTCGTCTAACCGTTTATGTTTTCTCCAGCAGTTCGTGAATACGATGTTTCAACTTTTCGTGCGGGATGCTCGTATAGAGTTTGAAAAATCCCACGCGCGCCAAAAGTACAACGACTTAGATCGGACAAACAAATTTATTCTGATGGGCAAACCATAATAACAATTTACAACTTTCCATTTCCATTCTGTTTTCGAGTGTTTCAAAGATGCAAGTTCATAAAAAATGTCTTGAAATAAGTTTAAAATGGCAAACGAGAAAAGTCTGAAAGAAGTTTGCACTGTATTAACTTTTTCTGCACTCAATTAACTTCTTTTGCACTGTATTAAGAAATAAAGAAAAAACTGCACTGCTCTCAGCCAATCAGAGTCCAAAATGTTTTCATGTATGTTATTAGTCAAAAAACACATAATTTAAGCTTGCCCCGGCATCATATTTGCTGTCTCCTTGTGTCATTTCTAGATCTGTACCTTCTCGGTCATTCTGAGGCGATTCAGACGATATTTCCATTTTGTAGTTTTCCCTCAGAGGAAAATTGAAGGCCGAAGAGAACAGCTTTGGCCGCTTGCCACTCGAAGCTCGATAAGTTCCATCTTAAGCGCAACAGCACCACAAAATCACGACAGCACATCCAGGGATAAATTTTCTACCCTTAGGAACCCGCTCTTGGATCAAAGATGTAAACCAAGCGAAGTGTTACTGTAGAATCATTTTATTTGCCATAATTGAGCAATCAGAGTTTGTAATCAACCGTTCATGGACAAAGGTAGGGATTTAACGGTCGTTTTTTAGCTGTGCGACCGCGCAAACATGACCAGTATGGAGCTTACCCGGTTTTAGAAACTTACACATAGTAAAAGAAAATTGGGCTATATACTGAAGCAATTTTAATTTACAATCTTGATTTAGGAGTAAAGTGCGTTGTAACAACGTTATATCAAAAGAGGAAGAGCGAACTAGGAACTAAAAAAACATAAACCATGCATGCAGCAACTATATATGAAATAAAGAGATGACGATAGAGTTAAAATTGTCGCTTCCGTAGAGCTGTGCTTGTTTAATTAATATCAACGTAGTCATCGCAGGATTGCAAATTTAGAGCAGTGTGAAGCCTCATTTTGAATTGTTTTTTGGTTAGTTCTCTTATTCTTAATGAAGCTGGCAGCTCACTCCGAACCTTTGCTCCGATTCTGGAAAAAGCTTTTCCCTGTATTTCTAGTTTAGATGTTTTTATATAAAACTTATTTGATATTGAAAATCGGGTATTGCAAGTGTGAGTTTTGCTCGTATCTGTAAAAAGCTTGAGAATATTACTTGGGGCGGTCTTGTTTCGAACATCATACATTAGACAACAGACAAATTAGAAATATAGAAATTTCACAGGCAAAACATTAGCGTCGACAAAAAGAGGTATAGCGTGATCGTTTCTTCCTGCAGAACATATAAATCGAAGCGCTCGTTTCTGAAGTCGTAAAATTTTATCTAAGTAGCGTTTACTTGCGAGACCCCAGACCGTAACTGCATAATTAATGTATGGAGAAATTAATGACTGATAGATTTGTAGTAGAGTTTTCGATTCCTGGGTACGTAATGCCCGAGTTTAACAAGCATTCCCACACTTTTTTTTACTGTTATATGTTCGATATAGTATTTAAAGGTAAGATGGCTATCGCTTAATATACCCAAATATTTTGCGTAATCTTTACTTTCAAGTGTTACTGATTTGTTCTTTTAATTGTCGTGTATCATTTTATTCGCTTTCATAGTCATTTGTTTTTGATACAGTCGAAAAATAACAAAGTTAGATTTCTTATGTTCAAAGTTAGTCGGTTTGTCGTTAGCCAGTTAGAAACGTTAACAAGTTCGTTATTAACAGTAGTTTCCATGGATTTTATATTCTTATCAGCATATAGAAAAAGCTTTATAACTTTTCAAAGGAGTACTGTATGTCATTGATGTAGATCAGAAACAACAGGGGACCAAGAATCGAGCCTAATGTGGTACCCCACAGTCGATATACGCTTGTTCCGATATCCGCCCAGCAATTTCAGTAGTTTGTCTACGGTTGCTCAAGTTGGAAGAAAACCAAGTATTTATTATCCCTCGAAAACCATAGTATTGCATTTTTCCAAGTAGAGTGTTGTGGTCGACGGCGTCGAAGGCTTTTCGCAAATGAGTCGAGAAAAACTCTACATGAAAAAGGCCCGTATCAATATTCATTTGTATTGAGTTAATAATGTCTAACATTGCATGTTGAGTCGAATGCAATTTACGAAAACCATATTGAGCTTTATAGAACAATCCATTTCTCTCAATAAAAGAGATCATGCGAGAATACATACGTTTCTGTTGAAGTTAGATAAGAGAGGCATAGGTCCGTAATTATTGGGATCATACTCGTCATCGGATTTATAGACTAGTATTTATTTTTAAACAACTTAAGTTTGGCGGGATATATTCCTTGTACAATTGACAAGTTAAGAAGGGATGCTAAAGGTTGACTAAAAATATCGCTCACACATTTCAGAAGCTGGGTCGTGCTTTATTTTTTGGGATAGCGAAAATTTCTAACTGAGACTCGGCAGCTAATACCGGCTGGAACAAGAACGACGACTCAGGGGATTTCGACTTGGCTAGAAAAGGCCTTCAAGTTTCTTCTAGTGGGGGAAAACTACAAAATGGAAAACTCGTCTGAATCGCCTGAGAATGACCCAGAAGTTGCGGAAAAGACACAAGCTAGGAGACAACAAATATGGCGAATAACCTTTATGTATTTTATAACAAATTTCTACGATACCCAGAAAGTCCTTTTTATTCTCATACAAAGTCTGTAAATTTGATCCTAACAGTGTAAACTTCAACAACAAACTTACAGCTTGGGCTGCCTGTGGTACTTACAGCAATTTTTAGCTGAACTCTCGACCCTTGATTACCATGTGCTTCGAGATCTTCAAACTTCACGAGCTCGGACTGCCGCCTTACAAAGTTTGGACTTTTGATCCACTTCATTTTTGCTGCTACACGCTTTTTTTTTTATAAGAACAAACTTTATAAGAACACCCAGGCGGAGATTTGCCCAAAATTTAAGAACATGCTAAGAACAATCACCGGGCTGAAATTTTGATCAGAAAATTTAAGAAACTTAGTTATTCCATGTACAAAGATTGAGATTAACATGCACACAAAACTTGCCAGAATTTAGCTGGGTCTTCGGGCGCTGGAACAGTTACAAGCAAGCTCGTCACGTTTGCGAATGCTGCATGTATTGACAATTTCAAACACGTATTTCTTAGTACCATTAAAAATGTATTTTTCAAGGCAACTAACTCACTTTTAAAAATACCAGGAAATAACAACATTTTAAGAACAATTTGAGGCTGAAATCGCCGAAAAATTAAGAACAGCCCAGGCTGAACCGAAATTTACTGGTTCTTATAAAAAAAGCGGGTAGTTGTAGTAGCTTAATGTTGGAAGAATATCTGACAGTCTAATTACTCAAGAAACACTGTTTTTCATGGCGTTCTTCATTTTCCAAATAAAAACAACGGGAAAGTTTTTTGATCACTGAACCGGTTGCAGCCAAAGCCGCTGACGCCACGCCGCCTTCTGTGGGAGTTGTTTACAACAAATTAGGAAGTCATTAAAATGCGCGCGTAACTTTTTCAAGTTGCTTCGGATTTTCTTTCTATAATTACTTTTTGTATTTAAACCCATTTAATAAATACCTTATTAAACGGTTTTCTCGTCAAAAGGCTCGCAAAATACGGCCTAAATCGTAAAAATAAATTCCCATATAAAACAGAAAACCGTTCAATAAGTTATATATGCAAATAATAATAATAACAATAATAACGATAGTAACAAAAAACGTAATAAGAAAAAATAATAATAAACACAATAATAAAGATAATACTAACAATAACAATGATAAAACGATTTTTTAAAGCACCATTGGTAGCTTGTAGATATCACACATTGACGCACCTGTGACTAACCACTATGCAGTTAGGACAAACGTTCTTTTCACAGCTCTCACAAAAAAATTTCAGTGGCTCTCCACAATGTATCAGACAAGTGGCGGGCTTGGATTTAAATTCCTCTAACGTTATCAATTTGTGGTACATGGTGGTGTTATCTCGCTGATGAAATTGCTTGCAGGTGTCGCACAAGAAATGGCGGCAAGTAACGCATCTCACAGAAGCAGCGTTCCCAGCGAAACAATTGTCACAACTAACGGCAGACTTTGCAGTGGTTTTTTGAAGAATCAATTTTGACAAGAGGTTGTTGATGAAGAAATTCGACGGCAAGTTGCTAATCTGGCGGTCGCGTACCTGTAGGTCAAACATTTCTCATTCAAGTTACTTTTTGGTTTTGTACAAGGTTCTCAATGATAACGAGGCATTATTAAAGAGCAAGAAGTGATCCAAGAGATTGGACGTTCAGAACTGCAAGTTTTCGTTTTTTAAAAATAAGAGTAACCAACTGCCACCATTTCTTTCCTTTTTTGTTTGTGGGCATATTTTACCAAATGACAATTTCTTTACAAAACATCATTATTTTACAGAAAATGAAGTGTTAGCTGTTTTAGTGTTTTGAAGAACCTACATAGTCGCTTGAGATAAACAAAAAGATAAAAAAGTAAATTAGGAAGAGTTTTCAGCCCGACATGTATTTCTATGGGTTTGAGAACAACTGTAGTTTGAAGCAAGCGAAAATGTTGTTATTGAAATAAGGTGATTTAAACTTGCTTTTCGCAGCAAATCCTTCTCCCAGACACCATATTCCAGTTCACTAATTTGACTAATGCAGTTCATAACACCGCCAAGTGATCAATTTGATAAAGATGTACATGTATTCAATCAGTTCAAATATAACGACTAGAAAAACAATTCTATCCATATGATACGGAAACAGAACTTGTCACTACAAGCCTACTGTTTTGTCACACATGCGTTGTAGTTGTCTTTTGCCTTATTTTGTATCCTTGCCTTGCTAGTCATTACTTCAGTGGACAGTCACAAAAGGCAGATTAGGACAGATGTGAAAAAGAGAGAAAGCACTAGTCAGTAGTGAAAAACATAAAACAAAACACAGGGGAACGGTTATGATTTTTGGACACCGTTTTAAAGCAGGATCAAATTTTTTACAACGCGACTATATGCAAAAAAATATTGTGAAAAAAGAACCTGCGTTCAATCTAACACAAAACAAAGTCGGAGAAGTCAGCTATCAAAACTTGCCTACTTGAGGGTTAGTGCATGTATTTCCAACAGCAGAAAAACAAATGGCCGAGCAATATTACAGTGAGATTCAGCAAGGTGAGGTCAAGTGCTATAATAGAATATTCGTCGAAAGCCTAGAACCGAGGCAGAGATGGCACCCAAGTAACAACGAATCAAAGAACTCTAGAACCAACAAAGAAACTGTCGGGGAAGCACCTCACTACAATGAAACCAATCCAGGGTGCGGTGGAAATTAAGCTGTCAAAGCAAAAGCGAGGGCTTGCTTAATCACCTACCATCATCGAGATGCAGAGATCACAAAAGCCCATAATATATTAGATACGTAAATGTTGAAAAATGCAAAATCTCAAAAAAAAAAAACTAAAAAAAGCTATCAAAAAACAAGAGAATGGCAAATCTCCAATGCCAGATGGCTTTCCTGCTGAAAAAGTAAACGAAGACGATAACACATCAACATACATGCTGTACGAAAGCTATGAGAACATTTTGGAAGACGAATCCATCCCTGAGGTCATCTGATCTGGCGAAAACTCTAAAGGAGATATAGCAGACTGTTTAAATTATTGAGACATTTATATGCATTCAGTTCCAGGAAAAGCCCTTAACAGAACTATATACTTCAGAATTTAATCGAGGCAATCGATGAAATACTAAAAACCAACGTATCAGCTATCGAATGCCAAGATTAACAATTATTGTAGAACAGACACTAAAGTAGTCATTTTATGTTACATTTATTAATTTTTAGAAACACCCACCACTTTAGAAATCCAGAGAATATCCATCTCCCCTATTTAGGCTTCTTATCACAACTCCAAAATAAGATCTTCCACAACGTAACTTATCTCAACTATTCACAGTAGAAACGTGTATACAATAGGGATGTCTCCTGTCTGTAAAGCTTTAGCTGTAAGGCATGCATCAAAATCCCAGCTACATAACCTCGACTCTGCTTATGACACGGTCCTTCTTTCTCACAAACACCAGCATGAGAAGATTTACTCTCTATCCTCAGCAAAACTGACAGTCCTAATCATCAAGAGAAGTAAAACGAAAGTAATGTGGACCTACAACACAATAGACTGCGAGCAGTCCCCATTCGACGAACTCAAGAGAAAAAATAGGGACTGCTCGCAGTCTAACAACACAAAGGAAGACCCAGTTATGCTAGACAACGCCGCCGAAGAGAACGAAAATCTTGCACTACCTCAGCAACGTAATTGCCACAGAGGAAGGATCAGAACAAGAAATAAAAGCAAGGATTGGCAAAGACAGTACGGCATTTCTTTTTCTTAAATAAAAATCAAACAAGGAACAAAATAAATAAAAAAGGAACTCCTGTCACATCAGTATACGATGTACTTCCTGCATTAAGTACTTTGTCACCCTCACACTTCACAGGCCTCTTCATGCACTCGCTACAGTACACCATCCTCCCCTCCCATCAACAACGAACTCTTCTCACCTCGGTTGTCTCCCTGCATTCAGGACACAGAATAACCAATTTATTACCCTGCCCAATCACCAGTCTTTCCAAACATCTGGCACAAAACGTATGCAAACACGTCAATATTCGAGGATCCAAAAGCGTTTCCAAACATATCGAACATTCAAGATGTTTCTCCAAGGAAATTCCCTCCGCCATCGCCATTTCTTTTACGTTTACTGCCTCCTATAATTTATCTGAAAAATACAAAATAAATTATTAACAACAGACTGCAGTGTTTTTAAATAGATTGATAGACATTTCGTTTACAGCTCTTTCAATCAAAGTGTACAACAACGAAGTACATGGTATTTTTGAACAGCTATAGGGATGCATATCAATTGTTTGCTTTATTTTTTTTATTTTACAGGAGTGAAAGCGTGGCCTTGCAGTACCCTGGATTGCTACAGTAGAAATGATCGTGACCCTACTCGTTTGGGATACTTTCCCTGGCCATGTTAAAACGTCAATGTTGCCGTTAGTCCTGGTGGGCTGAATCGTGTCGTACTATTACTATACAAGCGCCTCAACAAACCATTCAAAGAAGATGGATTGTGAACAACTCGTCCGACAACAGTCCCGCTGAAAAAAAAAACAAAGCGCCAAGCCGCAAGTGTCCTTCAGTGGGTCTCGGACCATGCGAAAAAATATTCGAGAAACCACCCGCGATCTCCGCGAATCGCGATGATTCTTAAGCGATTTTCCGCGATTCGCGACGAATATAAAGTATTCTTCCGCAATCAAGATTAAGTTATCCCCCGCGATCCGCTATCAGCATGACGAGATCAGAAATCCGCGATGGTATCCGCGATCAATGTTCCACGATGAACAGCTTACTGTTATTTTTAGTGGCCATTAAATAGTCTGTCAATCTACATAAAAAATGGTTCATCCTGGCATTTGTATTGAAACTCGTACCCCGGCCAGATTGACAATTCAATAAATCGTACGCTTTATAAGTTTATTTACTATTTAATAATATACATGAAAAAATTTCTGGACTCTGATTGGCTGACAGCAGTGCAGTTTTTTCTTAATACAGTAAAAAAAAAGTTAACTGAGTGCAAGACCGGCTCATGCAATTTGAGCTATTTAAAAACTCGCTCGTGCAAATAAATTCTAAATTGAATGAGAAAAGTCGTACGATTTCCTATACAAATCAGTGAATCCAAGCACCGTATTGGACCGACAAAAACACTTGATCTTACTGCTGTATGTTATTTGCAGTTGACCTCGCGTGCGTTCACTTGTTGTTTACCAGACATGAGCTTTGCTTTTCATGCCACGCGATTTATTTTTAATGCGTTATTTTTCTGAAAGAAATGGATAATTTCAGTACAATTGATGAGTACACGTCAGGCTTTTTTATACTTGACATCATTTGCAAGTTTCGGCAATTAAAACTTGAAAGAAGACAGAAACAAAAAGTACTGTTTTTGGTCGATTTGCGAAGCTAGAAAAAAATCCAAACCATGTTTTGGTTTATCTGGTATTAGTGTGGTGAGTCAACCGTTTTGCGTGGATCAATTGAATCCCGCGGGATTGAATTCTTTTCGCGCCGCGCTCCCCATCTACTTGATCGATCATCATCATCGTCGCGTCATCAAGCTGAACTGAGCGTCAAATTGGCGAGTTTAAAAAATAATGAAGACCAGAAATACATTTATTTTTATAAGATAGTTTGTGGAATCAATTAACTCTTCTTGTACGTAAACAATTGAAGTAAATTATGGAAGGTTTTTCAGAAAAAGTTAGAGCAGGTCTATGTATACCGAGATCGGGGAAAATATCTGTCCTCGAAATTAAATAGTTCAAAATGATTTTGACATAAAAACAATGTAATAGAAATTTATGAATACAGTGTTTAATTTATATTTAAAACAATTATTATTAAATACAATGCGTGTTTTTAAAAGCAATAAAAAGTCTGTTCAAACTCGATGCTAATAACAAACTACAAAAAGAGATAAAATTTATTTAGATCAGTAAAAGTTAAATCTGTTTACAAATCTATCAACATTTATTTACACACCTTTGGACAATATAAAATGTTCATTACATAAATGAGTTATATTTATATATACAACTGTTTAAGGTACAGACTTTTAGTAACTTTTAAAGTCAATGTTAGAATTTGGCACATGTATAGTGATCATACATATCAAGACGGTTCTTATAAAATAGCCAACTGGACAGTTCTACTGAGGTTTGCTACGATTTGGTTTAAAGCAAAAATACTTATACCAAAGCTTGTATTGATGATTTATCGTCTTTCATTTTTGTGGTCACTGAAACGCAGACATTATTCCATTTAACGCTCGAACAACTTTGCTCTTCTCTTTTTTCCATTCATTGTCAATGATTGTTCCCGCAGCTTCATCACTCGATTTAGCGCCTTGCCACCAAATCTGTAAAAATTACCTCGTCTCTTTCGTCTACCAGCTTCGGCCTTTGGCTTTTATGAGTTGCTGCTACATTAGTTAAAGAATCCAGTTTCTTTTTACTTACTACTCTTTGAATTGTGTTATAAACTTTTTGGTGAATGACACTTAATGCAGCGTGAACTGTCTCACGCACTAATGCAGGAGTGAAGGTTGTGGTACTTGGAGCCGGTGTCACAGCGATTTCGGTCCCCCCGCGTTTTGTGTCCCCCTGGGACCAAAATCGCTAGCATTGACCGTCCCCCTCCAAATATGGTAACACAGCAAAACAACAATTGCATCAAATTGCGCACTCGTGCATACTGAAGGCTCCAGCGTTTCCTTCCCCCTCCAATCTCCATCTTTCTGTGTTATTTATCATCTTTTGGCGTGTACAAACACTGCTAACATTTTAAAGACAACCAGCGAAATTTTTCCCTTAGTGACTACAGGCTGCGAGCAGCGCTTACTGAATCGCTAGCACTTACCCTCCATCTCAATTGTTTCTACAACACAATGAAGCTGCATGCATAATATAATACTGATCTCCTATAATCACAGGCAGCCCAAGCTTATATTGCGAAACTTGCAAAACGGATGCATTATAAGACTTTGTACTAGGAATTTAACCATATGTATAAGAACGGTTAACATTGTCTCAATAAATACGAGCCAGTTAAAAGCTGAAAAGATTACAACTTTTTAAGCGACGGGTCATAAAAAGAAATTAGCATGCCTAGACGGGTCTCAGTTTTTTTTTTTCTCAACAGAACGGGCCATGCATGAATTTTTCTGAAATTCTGTAGACTATTTTTCCGACCCGGCACATTCCATAATGACCGGTCCCTAATACAAACTGAAACTTCGGTATGACTGATAAACTTATGTGACATTTCCAAAGTACTTGCCAGCTTGAACACAAATCACAAGTATCACTGCCTATTTTTGAACGCGTTTTAAAAAGAAGATAAAATTGCGTTCGGGTAATCTTATACTGCGTTCATACCAAGCACTAAACATGATTATATTAAACTGGTTCGACTTTAAAATCTTGCTTTTGTAATGTGTTTATAGGTTTTTTCGGGGTCTGAACTGAGCATTTCAACGCCTTAACGATAAATTAACTTAATTATACAGGTTTCAAGCCAGTTTGAGTACTGCAACTGTCAAGTTAATTTTCAACTACGATTTAACTTAAACCTGTTTAACGAGAAGTGTGAACTTGGCTTGAGTCAGTCGCAAAAACTGTTAATTAGTTTTCACAAATAATAAATATTCTCAGTCAGTCGAAAGACTCAGGATAACAATGACTTTTATATGTATTAACTATCAGATACTTCCATTCTGCATGGTGGTGTTAGGAGATTTTAAGGTGAGTACATTTCAAGTCAAAGAAGTCATGTTATAGCGGCACTCCAGAAATGACGCAGTAGTGTTTTGCGTAACCATATGTACATGATATCATATCATGAGTTCTTGTAAAATTTGTGAAAACAACAACGCTAGATTGAACAAAGAGTTTTGAGAACCCGCGGCGCAACCCACTACGGTTCTAATGTTCTTGATGACATACTGTTTCAAGAAAGTGAAACTTGAGACTATTTGATGGGTGCTTTCAAAGCACCCATAACGCACAAATCAGAGCTCTCCGTAAACAGGGGGTCCGATGGACCCTCACGTTTCAGATCCTAGATTTATCACCAGGGGTTAGGAGGACTGAAAGACTCGTGGGCCAATGGCAGTAGGGAAAATGACAGTTCTGGGACAGAAGGCAAAACCCCTAAAAACCAGAATAACGCCAAAAAACAAGAACCACCTTGAAAAATCCCAAATCCTGAAAAATCCAAAATCCCGAAAATCCCGAAAATTCTGAAATCCAAAAATCTCGAAAATCCTTAAAAAACCACACTAAAATGAAATAAGCTTATTTCATTTTAAACAGCAGCTCCGTTGAAATGCCCCAGCGCGAGAGTGTGAACTCCATCTTCAAGAATCTATCTTTTATCGTCGTCACTGCTCAAGGCGACTTTGTTGATTTTCTGTGTAAATATTGTGGGCGCGAGAAGGAATGGCGTTCATTTTAACCAACTTAGATTCTCTTGCAAATTGCAGTGCTTATAATCCTCATGTGTTATCTTATTTTTGATCCCATTTTTTTTATTTCTTTGCACTTCTTCACATTCGCATGTTCTTCTAGCTTCGCGCGGGACATCGGAGACGTCCCTTCTTCATACATTGCATAAGAATAAAGTTTCGCTTTTAACCCAACAAAATCCTTGATGATTTTACCCCCTACTTCATCTTTCATCATCCCGATTACTTTTTTGTTTTTCCTTGTTGGTATTCCCGACCTGTGTTCTTTCGGGTAATGAATTGTGTCAAATTTTTGCTCAACATCTGGGACTATGTCGTTGAAGAATTCACCGGTTTCAATTTCATAGCAAAGCGAATCGGTATCCGTGAAGAGGAGTTTTGCGTTTTCACCGTACTTCGGTTTTGTATGACCATAGTGAAAATCATGTATCAAAGTTTTGGATAAATCAAGAATAGTCATCCCGCAATAAACAGGCTTATTGAATATCAGCTTGGTTCTCTTCATGTGAATCGAAATGAGACCCTTGCCAAAAATTGCCAAGTGTTTGAAATTAGGTTTCGCCACTAACTTTTCTGCTATTAATCATGCGTGACATGCATAATGGCGGTTATGAAATCTTGGGCTCCGCTCTTAATTCTATTTTTCGCGAGTCTATCCATATCGAAATGGAAGAAATACACCTTAAACCATGACGGAAGCGCATACACTGCTTGTGCCCGAATGAGATCGTCGGATATTGCTACATTGTTGGGAAATGAAGTCAGA